>CM061042.1:16224804-16460689 GCA_030762985.1 Adelphocoris suturalis | reverse complement strand
TTGGGATTACTCCAATTCAAGTCAAATACTACTTTTTTCAAAATTTTTGAAAGCAGACCCAGAGGTGAGGAGAGGGGGTGGGGGGGGGAGTATGTTAGAGCGGTTTGGAACGTCACTGAACCAACTGGGGATCTGAGTGGGCGGAATCTATCGGAATTACTTTAACTTGGGTCACAGACTATTTGCTAATGTTCAAGTCAACCAGTGCAACGCACGGGTGAACCAGCTATGTATATATATATATTAGTATTTTAACTCAGCTTCACGATGCAGAAGTCCGATTTCTATTTTTCCATGTTTTAGGGACTCAAATCATTGATTGAAACTTACGGTTTCCTCTTGCCCCCCCCCCCCCTTTTTATTGCTTTTTCCGATTCTAGGTTGAATTTGGAACAGAAAATGCCTCCTTGAAATTTTCTTTTTGGGGCTTCGTTTCTGAGTTATTCCACTTTTTGCGGAAGTCCGATTTTTATTTTTCCATGTCTCAAATCATTGATTGAAACTTACGGTTTCCTCTTGACCCCCCTTTTTTTATTGCTTTTTCCGATTCTAGGTTGAATTTGGAACACAAAATGCCTCCATGAAATTTTCTTATTGGGGCTTCGTTTCTGAGTTATTCCACTTTTTGCGAGATACAGAAAATCGCCGATTTCTTTCAGACACTTTCTTACTATTTTTGAGATGTTCACCACACTTTTGAAATCAGCATTAAACTATCTATCATCAGACCCCAGCGTCCATAATCAACAATCACCATCAGGGGGATGACATAACACTTAAACCGCTTACGATTTAAAAAAAGTTTTCCAAATCGTCGTTTGAAAAAAAAACCCTCAAACTGTTCAGTACTATTACTCATTTATTAGATGAACGTATGAGACGCCGTATTCTGGACTAATGTAAGGTTCTTTAAATAATAAAGATCATAGTGTAGACTGAACAATAAGTATCAAGAAGCTGTTGTTTTCTTGACCCTTGAATACAGTTTGCAGGAGAAGGAGCAGGTGGCATTTTCGATTTATCACAACACAACTGACTGGAAGTCTCCTTGTGGTACATTTTTTTAAACTGTATTCTGAACAGTGATTCTGTGTGTACTGAACAGTTTGAGGGTTTTTTTTTTTTTTCCGAACGACGAAAAAATTTGGAAAACTTTTTTTAAATCGTAAGCGGTTCAAGTGTAATGTCATCCCCCTGATGGTGATTGTTGATTATGGACGCTGGGGTCTGATGATAGATAGTTTAATGCTGATTTCAAAAGTGTGGTGAACATCTCAAAAATTGAAGATAAAAATAGTAAGAAAGTGAGGGTAGTGTCTGAAAGAAATCGGCGATTTTCTGTATTTCGCAAAAAGTGGAATTACTCAGAAACGAAGCCCCAAAAAGAAAATTTCAGGGAGGCATTTTCTGTTCCAATTTCAACCTAGAATCGGAAAAAGCAATAAAAAAGTAGGGTCAAGAGGAAACCGTAAGTTTCAATCAATGATTTGAGACATGGAAAAATAAAAATCGGACTTCCGCAAAAAGTGGAATAACTCAGAAACGAAGCCCCAAAAAGAAAATTTCATGGAGGCCTTTTCTGTTCCAAATTCAACCTAGAATCGGAAAAAACAATAAAAAAAGGGGGGTCAAGAGGGAACCGTAAGTTTCAATCAATGATTTGAGACATGGAAAAATAAAAATCGGACTTCCGCAAAAAGTGGAATAACTCAGAAACGAAGCCCCAAAAAGAAAATTTCAACGAGGCATTTTCTGTTCCAAATTCAACCTAAAATCGAAAAAAGCAATAAAAAAGGGGGGTCAAGAGGAAACCGTAAGTTTCAATCAATGATTTGAGTCCCTAAAACATGGAAAAATAGAAATCGGACTTCCGCATCGTAAAGCTGAGTTGAAATAATATAAAAAAGGTCCAGTTCAATTTTTCGATAGCTCGCACCGTAAGGCTGTAATTTCCCGATGGGCCCGTTTAGATGGGACACCCTGTATACCTCTCCTCTGCTATCAGACCTGCTCAGATATATAATATTTCGTAATGGGAAAAAACTCATTCCAAATAAACTTTGGATTTTCAATTTTTTGCAGTTTTTAAAGATTTTTCAGCAAATATTAATGAAATTCAAGTAGGTACACTTTCAGCATAATTCAGTGCATTAATTAGTTAGGTAATGGTCTCTGCCAAATTTCAACATCCTTCAGTAAAGAGGAGAGAATTTAGCTCATTCATCTGATCAGGAAAGAGCTATTATTTCATTCGTCTCTTGATGTCCACAGTGGATCCCTGTCAAATTTAAACATCCTACAGAGAAAAGGAGAGAATTTAGTTCACCCAGCTGATCAGGAAAGATTATATCATTTCATTTGTTTCTTGATGTCCCAGAGAGGCTCCCAGCATATTTCAACATCCTTGAAGTTGAAAGAGCTTATCATTTCATTCGTCTCATGATGTCCCACAGTGTCTCGATGTCAAATTCCAACATCCTATAGCGAAAAGGAGAGAATTCAGCTCACCCAGCTGATCCGGAAAGAGCCCATCATTTCATTCGTCTCTCGGTGTCCGGTAAAAATAAAAGGAAATACACTGCCAAGGGCATGGCACAGAAGTTCCTCGTGGTCTTCACAGCATGTCACCATTAAAATTTCAACAATGACTGGTTCACCAAGATCATGACGATAGAGTGCTGGGCAACCGCAAATTAAAACCTTCTTAATGTTTGGGAATAAAAAGCACGGGGGCAAAAAAGGTTTAAACCCGCCATTTATCTACCCTCATGCAAGGGCTGAAATTCGCCGGAAAACAATGTTTCTTTAGTTTAAACGTTTAGACGCACAGCGTACTGCTGATTCAATCATTATAAATGTCATGAGGGACCTCAAGGGACCTTTCCCGCATTATCCCTGAAAATTTGACCAAAATCTTTTCAACATTGACGGACTTCTGAGTGTAACAAGAAAATCACGTTCTCACATTCCCAGAGCGTTCCGCTGATCTAATCATGATAAAACTAATAGGGGACCAACTAGGACTAAACCCACACTATTCCTGGAAAATTCATCAAAATCCAATCGGAAATTGTGAAAGTTATGGCTTTATTAAGGAAATGTCGAAAGACAGACGGACGGACAGACAGACACGAAACCAACTTTGTTCAGCAGGCCACGAATCGCAAAATGCGAGTGGAAATTTTGATTTTGGAGCACAAAATTTTTTTTTTTATTTTCGAAAGTGAAAACAAAGCTTCTGTTGCCTTGCAGACTAGGAAGCAAATTGGAAATGACGGGAACCAAGTTAGGACGAAAAAAAACTTTGAGGGGGCACCCGGGTTTGAACCGGGGACCTCTCGATCTGCAGTCGAATGCTCTACCACTGAGCTATACCCCCTTTGTTGTTAACAAGGGAATTGTATGTCAATTTGACGTAATTCCAAACGCCTACAATATTCTCTTCCTCCCTTCTGTTTTTCATATTAACTGATCCAATTCTAAATATCAATCATATTTATAAATGCATCGCAGAGCTTTTCTTTTTGACGATAAATCTACCGTAGAAGGTGAAAATGTTCCTTTTCGACATTTCGGAGTTTCCCTCTTCATGCCTGTGACTGATTTCCCGCGCAACCTGTTCATTCAGCGGAAAATCTTTTAATTATTGATTAAAGATTAGATTATTGTGATCATCTTGTAAATGCGTTATCGAGAATCGGTCATATTTTCAAATATTCTTTTTTGAGCAAATTATCTACTCTTTAAAAGGCTCAGGACCAATAAAAAATCAATAAAATCTTCCTAAATCAAATGCGTTATACAGCTCAAAGTCTTACTCTCTTGTGTTGGTCTTTGGTCAATTTTTTTCATCAAAACTCAATTTCAATTGATTTTACTAGTTAATATTCATGATAAATATCTTTTAAACGAAATTAATTCATTTGCAGCAAGCTTCATAGATGGAATTCGTGTTAATCGTGGGACTACTTTCTTATCACACAGAGAAGGCATGGAACAATCAGTGCGGCATGATGATTCTTATCAGTTTTCATGCGCCATCTACAGATTTTAGTCAGAAACGAGAAATTTTAGAAGTAAAGTGTTGATAATTCCCGTGGAACTATTTCGTTGTTGAATGTTTGTATTTAATTTCATTTCTCAAATCGCTTGGATCGAAACATTATCCCAAAGATCTGTATTGCTGTAGAGCAATAGCACAGAAGACGGTCGGATTTGAAAGCCTACTTTTTTAAAGAGTAAGTAAGTTCTCATAACATCTCCCATTCTTACAAGCCCCGTAATCTCGCTTTGCCCCCTTTATTGCCTTTGACGCATATCCTATTTTCCCAGCTTTTAGGTTGTTCCCATTATGTTCTTGTACTTAGGGGGTCTGTTTTTCCGTTTCAGGGGACGTTTGAGTTGTTTTGGCGAGTATTGAAATCAAGGACGAAAATATGAGCACAAAAAAGGAGAGAAAGACTCGCCCTAGCTCAGCACGCAGCCCCAAATCCAAGGGATCCGAATCATTAGCTGCAGAAGGGATTTACAGTAATCCTTTTTTCATGAACTCCGTAGTCGCTCTTGTAGGTAGCGCTGTAAAAGTGCACACAGCTTCTGGAAGCGTGTATGAGGGGATACTGAAAACTTTTTCACCTCAGTTTGATGTTGTAGTCGAATTAGCTCATAAGGTCGATCCTACCAACTCGATGCATATTTGTTTGGACTCTGTCGTTGGGAAAATGGTCTTTAAGCAACAGGGAATCGTAAAAATCGCCGTGGTTGATCAAGATTTGGAATACGCGACCAGGGACACGTTTCAGACTGATACGGCAATCAGTAAATTCAACGGGCAATTAGGTGAAAAAGAATTGGAGCCTTGGGACTCTACGATTGGGGGGACGGACGATTTCGAGTTGGACGCTGGCGGTGCTGCGAACGGTTGGGACGTTAACGAGATGTTTAGGCAGAATGAGGAGAATTTCGGCGTTACTTCCAGCTTCGACCATGGTTTAGCGGGATATACGACGCCTCTACAGAAGGAAAATAAAGATTTCAAAGAAGTAGAAGCGAGAGCGTCTAAGATTGCAAATGAAATAGAAAGTTCAACATATTACAAGAATAGAATTGAGTTAGAGAACGGAGATGAGGAAGAAAAGTATGCTGCTGTTGTTCGGCCTCCACATCATGGTGACGCAAATGGTGGAAGTGAAGGCTTATCCAATAAATATGTCCCGCCCCAGAAACGTAAGAATTCTACTCAAGCGAACAAGAGTGCACGTACTTCTTCGTCTAGTCCTCCCGTGGCTGCAGCTAGTGGGCATCACCACCATCCACAGGTGACGACTTTGTCTTCTAAGGGGTCTGGGCCTGTAGGGACAGCAGTACCTGTGGTAGCACCACACACACCAGTGGCTGTGCAAGTGCAACCTCAGCAGCAGCAGCCGGTGCCTCCACATTCCGTTTCAGCAAACAGTACAAGTGTAAGAGAACGTGATCAAGGAAGGGAGAGAGTTAATGGAGGAAATCCTATGTATGAGTCTCCAAAACCTCAAAGAGTTAATAGTAGTGTGCGACATGGGAGGAACTATGGAAGCACTGAGGGGTCAAGATCAACTAGCAACGGTAGTATGTCTAGCCCAACAAGTACAATGTCCTCTGCTTCATCATCCACAAACCATAGTGACCAGCAACCAACCCAGGCTCCTGTTGAGCGGCAACCTCCTCCCCAACAACAACCACAATCCCACCATAGAAACCCACCACCCGGTCCAACGTCATATGGTGCACCTCATGGCCCTGTCATCCAACAGATGGTTGTTAGCTCACCTAATGATCACAAAGTTCAACATAATCAGAACACATACATGGTTCAGAGTAATCCTAGTATGAGTGGGTCTCCGGCACCACCCCCTCAACAACAGGAACAGCACCATAGAAATCCTAATCAGGGACCTTATGCTCATGCCAACCCCAATCCAAACCAAAGCAACGATTACAGGGGCACTCAGGTCCATAGTTATATCCACAACTGTGGTCCTACTAATAACTCTGTGTCCCCATCAGCAAGTGTCACTGTTGAACCCCAATATATACAGGGGCCAAGAGGCCACTATGTCACTCATGCTCACCCTTCAACAAATCCTAATGATCATAGAGGGCAGCCTCATTATGGTCCTATTACTTACAGCGTTCCTATGATGCCTCAAGGTGCCACTGTACTAGAGATGAGAGCTCAACCACCACCACAAGACCATGATGGACATCAACAAATGATGGGACCCCAGCCCCCTGTTGTCCAGAATCAGATGCATTACCAAAGGAAACCCCCAATTGTTACATCTCACACGGTTGTTGATCATGGTCCCCAATCAATGGGTGGCCAACCAATGCCCCACAAGACCAACCGAAGGAGAAAAGAAATAAATGATTTGAAGACTTTTGGGCAAGATTTTAAGCTGCCTGAGCAAGAAGATGTGGCTGCTGCCCTTGCTAAAAGAAGTCCTCATGGTAGTGCAAGTGGTGGTGAAGATGAGCAGCAACAACAAATGGGGGGGAGAATACATGATGGTCCAGCAGATATGCACAATCAGCAGAGTAAGCAGAGACCATCTCCAGCTCCAAAACCAGAACCACCAAAAGTGGTGGTAAAATCCACTTTGAATCCGAATGCCAAAGAGTTTGTGTATAATCCTACAAAGCAGTTTACTCCTGCCATGAGTACTCCAAGCCAGTCAAGGCCTCACACACCACAAACTCCTGCTGGGTATGCTCCAATGCCACCTCAACAATTAGGTCACCCAATTTCCATGATGATGCCGGCCTATGTGGTCACCACAACACAACCGCCTTATCCCCAGCCTCCAACTCAGCAGGCCAGGTATCCAAAAGTCCACATGGGTGTGGCCTCACAACCATCACAGATGCAAGTAGCTGCTGCCACAGGGCAACCACTGCTGGCTCCAGCGCCTCTGCCGCAGTTTACTGTGCCTTACCCCCCTCAAGGTTATGTCCCAACACCATACCAGCAGATGGTCCGGATGGTGCAGCACGGTGATGGGATGACTCCAATGATCGCCACAATTAATTTCTCTGGTCCTGAGCAGGCTCAAGCTGCGCCGATGCCCTTCATGGCAGCACCACCACCACCACCCCAGGCTCCACAGCACCCACAGCATGCTCAGATGCTGCACCACCCTCAACAGAACAACGCCTCGTCTCCACAGTCCAATGGCAACAACCAAATGGCTTACCACAGAGTGACCCCCAGGGGTTGGTAGTGCTAGCCACCAAAACGTCTGCTACCTTGTTCTCCACCAACAGATCATCAAACAGCACACGTGTCATCCAAAACATCATGGCCGCTCCTCTACTTACCGCCTTTCTGATGAAGTCAACAAGTGCTTCAAACCCACTTCAAGCCATCACCCTCCTTTGAATTGTTACACCATCATTAATCATCACTCAACGATTATAGTGCTAAAAACCACAATAACCATAACATGAACATTTCTATTTGATTCCAACTCCCCCCCCCCTCCCGTTTAATTCCTCATTGTGTCTACTCGTCACACGACCTCAAATATGTAGGAATCTACTACATTTTGTCATTTGGAAATTATGCCTTCTATTCCAACTGCCAAATACTAAAATTGTTGACTAATTTAATAAGGAAATTCTATCAATTTAGCTCTCTTGGAGTCGTGAAATTGTTACCCTTTGGTACTTGTTCTGAAACTATAATTTTCCCTCCCAGTAATAAGTACCTACCTATATGTACCCCAAGAGCACTAAAAAAATCTTTCAGAAACAGGGAATATCGGATTTTTGGGTAAACTGGTATGACAGACCTAATACACTGTGAATACATTCTGTTATACTGTTAATAAATAGAGAATATCTAAAACGGAAATGCCAGAAAATACTTTCCATTCCATACCAAGTCATGAAAGACCTTAGTTATTGTTAATTGATTGGTTTTAACAGTGCTGTTTTGTAATAACTATCATCAGAACGACATTGCTAAAAAAAAAAAATTCTTTGTTACCTGTTTGTTTATTTGAATTATCTGTTTTTACACAATGTTGACTTTTCTCGACTTAACCTTCATGTGAACATGGTGGAAGAATTAATAAGATGAAGCTACGGTATACAGACGTCTATCAAAAAAATATAACCGTATTAAGAAAAAGAAAAAAATGCGCTGTTTGGTGCAAATCTCAAAAAAACCACAATCTTTTTAATTTTATTTGTTCTTTTTTCTTGTTTTTGTGAACATTTTGAAGAAAAATTCACGCTTATACACTTATATACGGGTTAGGATATGTTTGCATAAGCGTGATAGGTAATTGTAATTCCCCCCTCTCCCAGTTAATCTGCTAAAGAGACGGTGCGAGAACAAGAAAAATAGTTTTTGTTCCAAATAGTTTATGGAGAGTTGTGTTGGAATTCGCTTTAGCCTGTGGGTTCGTGATTAAAAAACGATCTCTCCCAATTTTAAATCAATCTGAATGGATAGAGGTGTTGAAAGAGGCTTCTCATTTTGTAATTCCGACGTAATTTTCTTCAATTTTGAAATATACCCTAAAACCTGTGTTTCACGCTCACATTGTTGTAGTTACCTGCTTTTTTTTGGACATTTTTTGACTCGACTCTCAAAAAAGGGATTGATTTTTCTGTATTATATGTTCGTACTTTTCCTCCTCAACTGTCAGTATTGTATTCTGTTCCAGTGTTA
Organism: Adelphocoris suturalis; assembly: GCA_030762985.1. NCBI lineage: Eukaryota > Metazoa > Arthropoda > Insecta > Hemiptera > Miridae > Adelphocoris > Adelphocoris suturalis. The sequence goes on along the minus strand of CM061042.1, from coordinate 16,451,973 downwards.
ATAATTTATTGTTCTTAAGGACCGTACATTCTATTATTTGTAGCAAACTTCGGTTTCACTATGGGGCTTGAGCCCTTTGAAATTATGCCTCGTCTCTTTGGCTTAAAGTACAATCCATACATTTTTTTCTTTATAGAACACTGTTGATTTTTTTTAATACTTTTAAAATTGCGGTGTTTGGCTGTCGTATTTTTTGTTTTCCAGGAGTATTTCTGCAAACTTCGCTTTCTCGTGAAATGTGATAACGCGATGTGAGCGTAGTGAGGGTTTCGAAAAATTCAAAAAAGTCGAGATAAAGTTTTATTCGGATTTGATTACCAGAGAGTGTAGAGCTCACTGCTTAAGAATCTAACTGCTTAGTAAAATATACAACATTCCAATCTTATCTCAATTATCTTAAACTACTTATTTTGTCTTTGAATATATTCAAAGGTAATGATAATTCTAGCAAAAAAAAAAAAATAATTATTTGTATAAAATTCAGCCAGATTGACCTTGAAAGGTGAAATCAAGTCATTTCAAAACTGCATATATTAACTGTTCAATAAAAATTCTTGTTCATCTAAACCTGATTGTAACTCTGAATTCTATTTGTTAACTCGTGCTACAAAATTGTTGACAATATTTACAATGTTGACAATTTACAATGTTGATATTGTAGATTCAATCGATATTTAAAAGTTATGTTTTTTGTCCTGAGTACTCAGTTCGGGGCATTTCTTGTTGAACGAGTTTAGTTGATATAAATAAATTACCCTCATTGTGCATAATTGACACAAATCCTTAGTTGAATTTCTGGTTTGTTTCCGCAAAGAGTTTTCCACTCATATATAAACCCTTTTCCCAACCAAATCAAACTTGACCTTTCTTTAAATTTTTAATTGATCCTCGTCTGCTATATATAAACAAAAGTCAATTGATTAGTAAAAACGCGAGGTTAATTTAAAAGATAACTGCCTAAATTGTTATGAATAAGCAATGATGTTGTTGTGAAAAAGGCCTATATGAATGGAAAATTCTATCAATCAGTTTATTAATTCATTCTTCTGTATTCATCGAGAACGATTTTGCCCCGTTTGTATTATTTATTTGTCAAATTTGTTACTATAAGAGTACTCAGTATTTTGATTTAATCAATGGTGGCGATTTGAAGACAATTCTGGTAGTCAAGTCAGGGCGAAACTACTTAGTTTGCATGAAACTAAATGTATTGGGCTTTACGACAGCCAATCACTCCTCCATACGAATTCCTCCCAGTTGAATTTTAATAAATTATCAACATCATTTGTTCAGTGTTTTTCTTTACAACCTCTTTGACTGAATGCTGAAGGTATGCTAAGTGAACGACTTCAATAGTTTATATTTGATAGGATTTTAATGCAGATTAAATGAATTATTCTCCATTTCTGTTGACCTGTCCAAGAAGTTAAAACATCTACGAGCTGATTGATAAAGCTATAATTGTAAATGTTTGGGTGTGCACCAGCTGGACGACTATCTGAAGCTAGTGAAGGTCTTAAACGACAGGAGTTTTCAATAAAATAGGACAATATTCTTTTGAGATCAAGTAAAATTTATAACTCTCCTGAAAATGAAATTAAAGGCAGTTCAGTTATCTACGAATGGTAAAAAGAATAAAAATTCTAAGAATAAAATACCTTCTAACGAACATATAACATTCTATCGAAATCAAATTACTTAAATCATATCTCTCCTAAAAATGAAATTAAAGGCAGTTACCTACGAATGGTTAAAAGAAACAAAGATATGAATCAATTTTTGAAAAGAATATTGGAAAGGAGCAGACATGAATTCCCATTTAGAACATAGAAGTAGGAAACTAAGCATTTCAACGAACATTCATGTTTTCAAATTGTACATCAAAGGTAACATAGCTTTGTTGGCGCTTCGTCCCTTTTTTAAAAATTGGCTTCAAAATCCTCACGATGTCCTTTGACGACACAGAACATATTTCGTCAACTTGAGGAAAGTGGAAATGATCTTTCAGCTTATGGCTTCTTCGCATGTATTTTACTTAAAATTCATTCTCTCTACAAGCGCTGTCAAGACATTAAATTCTATTCATTGCCTTTCGCAACAATTTAATTCGAGTATGAATATGATAGTATGCTCCAGCGTTATGTTTACCAGCTAGGTTACTTAATCAAACCTCTAAGTATGCTAATAGTTACATTGGTTTCTTATTATGCTATGCATTCTGGATGGCCCAAACCCCAATAAAATAAAAAAATTTGAATTCATTGAATCAGTAGTTGTAGCAGGAAAGTTCGTGATTTAAAATTGAAAGTAATATTTTGGAAGCCTTCACAGTTCTTGAATTGCGTTGTCCGCTTTGGGGACTTGAGTGTGTAGGCCGAATTAACTCCTTCAATTTTGGAAAGGTTTGATGGCTGTAGGTACCTTTGAATGACTCGATTAAAAAATCGTATAGCATAAGATTTGGATTCAAAGCTTTGTTCCATGCATCTCTTTTACCAAGGCCGAACTATATTGTAAAGGTAGGTTCATGAATATTCTCAGTTCAAGAATTCATCGCTTGGAATAAACGTAACTGTACGCACTAGTGTTCTTGTTCAGAAAACCATTCCTGGTGAGTGCAGGGAATTTTCGGTTCGGAAAGTTTCTGAGTCTTCGGTGGTGGGAACATGGGTTGAGAAATTAGTTTCTGAATAGAACTGCTTGAAGTTTTCGTGTGCTGTAGAGTCTGAGCTGGATAAGTTTCATAACTCATTTTGCTTGAAACATGTTCTTGCTGGGCATGGAACCAAACTTGGACTTTGGTCTGTCCCTCATTTTCAAAACGACCATCGTTTTCTCATTTTAAAAATACGATTTGGAATCGTTGGATTCCCCTCTCTACCATCCTTGACATTTGAATCATCTTACTAAAAACACTTTACATTCATTAATTATAGCTTAAAAAACTTGGAAGGCACCACCCCCCCCCCCCCCCCCCCCCCACCAAATTGGAGGTACCAACCTGAAACTATCCCACTTGTATGACTGATGATACAGATACACTTTGGCCGGAAGTAGAGGTGTTTAGATGCAATAATATTTTATTAAGTACACAATTATGTCATGGTAGCTATTTAACTTGTTTCTGTCAAGCATTTAGTCAGCTAATGACAGCTGGAATTGTTGTCCTCGTTCGATCTCAGTGAAGTCTGGGAGACCCAAAAGGATTGATTTAGGATATTTTTTTAATTTTTGAGATGTGAGCTTGCGAGCATCCAGACCACCAAACTATACACATTATTCAGATCTATTTGTCTAATAAGTCTATATTTTTATAGAATGATTGGTTTAGATTATTTAAATTGATGTATGTAATATGAGTGATGTGTATAATTCAGTAGTTTGGATGCTCGCATCTCAAAAATATCCTAAATCCATTCTTTTAGTGAAATTAGATTAGTCGGACATATAGATCAAAGCTTTTGATCCGAATCCGGGGGAGGGGGGGGGGGGTTCCCCATACTCCTGAAATTGAACAGGGTCGAGTCCAACATACCCAACTATAATGCTTTATGGGGAGGAGTCCAACAACCCCCATAATGATTAGTTATTACAATATTATTGCCTCGAAACTCCTTCAACTGTCAATCAAAAAGTGTGTTTCTGTGTCATCAGTCACACACGTGTTATAGTTTCTGGTTCTTACTGCGGATTAGATTGTGGGGGGAGGTCTAAAGTTTTTGACTTGGCAAACATTTTAGTGATGAATTCCAACTTTTAAACACCAATTAATTGATGGAAATCATTTTTAGGATGTTTCAAATGTCAGCAATTCCAACTAGTATTTTTAAAATGATAGTTTGAAGTGGAGGAATCTCGTTTTGAAAAAAAGGTGGAAGGGGGGCTGGAGTACAACTGGAACAAACACCCCAATGTAGCAAGTGACTAGGTGGATGATAGAACTATCATAGCAGCAAAAAAATCGGACATGATTTGTAAGTTTAAAGTGTCCAGTACTGAAGTATTGGTGCTAGAAATTCTTTTTCAGCATGACAGCGCACATGCCACTCGTAGCAAGGACTCCATGTGACTTGAGCTTTCATATTGTGGTAAGAGTTCCTGTGGTAGAGTGCATAGAGCGCTTTGCCTTCACAGCTGAGGGTCTCAGATTCGAACCCTATAGGACCGTTTTTTTCTTCAAACAACAACATTCGTCCAATTAATCTATATTTTACGAAGAGGGCTGATTTAGGATATTTTCCATTGTTTCCTAGTTCCGAGCTCTCAGATCACCAAACTGTACACATCATTCTGATCTATATGTCCGACTGATTTTATTTCCTCCAAGCATTGATTCTGGATTTTTATTTTTGTACATCCAAACCACCAAATTCGTCCAACTAATAAACATTTCACTAAAAGCAATCATTTATTTTATTATTATTATTATTTCAAATACTTGAAGACTTAAGCTTGTTCTCAAGCCTAACCTAAACTTAGCTTAACTTCCATCCTACATGAATCTACAGTTCATTACAAATAAATCGTTTTAGTGAATTATTGGAGAATCAGGTTAGAACTTATGGGTGTAATTCAAAAACTTTCTTGTCTGGACGGGATTAGAAACCAGACATCATGCTTCGTGACACATACTCTGAGCCACGAGGTGTGATACATTGATAACCACAAGAAGACTGCAGTTAATTGAGGTTGAGGAGTACTTAGCCCAGACAGCAGGTTGTGAACGTCAAATTCAAGCACTCCAGTTAGTAATAGCATGGAGTAGTCTCAGACGTCTAGATGGATAGATGGTGCAATTGCATCTTCCTTCACTACTCACCTGTGATGTGATGTTATCATCGTGATATAGGTGACCATCTCTCTTCCATCAAACCACCATCAATTTCATAACATCTCAAACAGGTGTTGTACCCATCCATTTTTCATTCCTAACTAACAGTCCGAATCGTGTGTAGGAACCATAAACAATAGCTCCCATGGTTTCAAACAATCGAGATAGATAGGAAGTATCTTCATTAATTTAAGTCAGGGTATTGATTATATAATGTAATGTTCCAGAATAGAACAGCTATTAAAAATAGAGGTAAGCCATTTGAGCTATCAAGTGTAGTGTTCAGCAAAAGGATTTTGAGGCTTACATGAAACCTGACATTGCCTAGAACGATTGAAGTAAGTGTATTTAATTACCAAGTTTCTTGGATTTTTTAATCCTTGGAGCTTTTGAAGGTACCTACCTATTATGTTCAAATTGTGGTACCTAATTGATTAAAGTATTTCCTAATGATTTCATAATGTTGATTGGCATATTTCAAGGATCTGTCAGATTCTACCTAGGTACATCATAAAACTAAATTAATAAAATAAGTACGAGTAATTATTTGATAAATTCTTGTATTAAAATCAAGGAATAATTAATAACTTGATGCCTTATCCAGGTTTATTCTGAGTAATGACTGGTCGAGTCGATCCAACTCAAATTGAGGCAAAGGTCCCACAGCCTTCAAAAAAGCTATTTTTAATCGAAGAAAGCAAAGGATCTGCTGACTTGCAAAGCTTGGCAAATGTAGAGAATCATTCAACTATCAACAAACTAAAGGGTCCTTCTCTTCAGGTTAAAAAATCGTTTGATCAACAGGTGAAAAAATTGATAGTAGAAGCTGCACCTAATCGTGCAAGCCACACTTATTTGAAAAACTTACAAGACCAGGCTATGCGACTCAGTAAAGGTCTGGCAGTACATCGTGCTTCAAATGAAAATGAGTTAATACCATTAAACAGAAGTGGTCATTCTATTAGCAATAGAATTAAAATATCATCAGAGAACCTTATCAAAGAATCTGAACCCTTGCCTGTCGCATTGCCGCATTATACTTCTTCTGGGAGGAAATTGCATGATACGTCAATTCAAGCTGTTCTCTCTGATAAATTAATAAACTCTAAGAACGAAATGAGTAGTTCGAAGTTCCTGTCATCTCGACGGTTATCGCCAATCCGTCAGATTAGGACGCAAGCAAAGTCGCGGACAAGCACTGAGAAACTGCAGAGCAGCTACAAGCCTTCTCCATCTAAACAAACAATTTCAAATAATACTCCCATTTTAAAAAATACCGCTTCAGGAGTCAAATCAAAAAGTCCGCATGGCTCCTTGCCATCTATATCCAAACAACCTGTTGTTACAAACTTGATTCCAGCACAAATTTCTAGTAATGCATTACTGGCCTCGAAAGCTAAGAGTACGAGTCCTACAGGTTTTACTACTGAATCCAAATCAATTACTTTGAACTCCAGTAAAATTGCAAGTCGATTGATTGCAGGCTCTTCGCGATCAGTTGCAGCAGCCAGTCTACAGATATCTGTCACCAAACCGAATGCAAGAACATTGAAAGACACAGCAGTAAGTTCTCATCCGAGTGGCATTGCAATAAGGTCATCGAATATGGTGGGAGCTTCTCGGCAAAATTTACAGAATGCCCCGGAATCATATGAATCTGGTACGTATAAATCATACATTCCCTTAACGCGTGCAACTTATTGTGTCTTCATTGGGCTGACATGGTCCATTTTATTGACTTATCTAGTAATTGAGTGTGGAACCATAAAGAGGACTTGTCTTAGAAGTGAAGGCATTTACCTGTCACTGTAGCTCCATTGTAACTATATCCTGTGCATATACGAGTTCTAGTTGAATATTCAAAGTCATCAGCCATACATTCTGGATGATTTTAATATAATATAAATAATACGTTGATGATTTGGACTTTTTTAGCCCATTTAGGGGAGAGCTTCTCTATGTTGAAAAAAGGGAGCACAGTAAGCAAGGTTGAGGCTTTGCAAGCTGATCTTATGGAGCGCCTGAAAAAACATTCAGCGAAAAAAATACATCCCATTACACCCAGAGAAATATTTCAAGCCGTTTCTAGTAAGTTAAATACAAGTACAGACAGATGTGAGTGATAGTAATAAGCCCTGCACGAAGTTGGTTTGGTGCGAATGAAATCCTGCATCAAATTTCTTGATAGATCGACATTAATTTGAGAACTAACCACCAGGTTAGGGGCTCACCGACTGCATTGGGCTTCTTAAAAAGAAACCTCAGGCCTGATGGCTTATATCTTTTCGTAATGGGCCCCTTAGTAAATTTGGAATTCTATGACTGCTCCATATCATGACTGTCTAGAAATCAAATCGGCTTTAGTTCTTTCCTTCAGCCTGTAGTGTGAACCACCCTCACTCATCTCTAAACGTCCCTAATAATCTTTTCTCATGTCGAACAAATCATAAAAAACATTAATCACCCCCTAAAACTTTAAACATATCTTAAAAATGAAATTACTCAGAAAAACAAAGCATTAAAATAAATCTCTAACAAGTACTTTCGATCAGAAATGAGCTCTAGAATTGACCCATGAAGCACCATTACACCCTTCTTAGAGGTTGGCGCAGATGGGCTATCTAATGCAGATATAATAAAACATCATGTAATAATTTTTAGCCTTCTTCTTCCAGTCTTCTAAACAGTTTGCTTCAGTTCAGGTCACACTCTCATCTCTAGTCTAGACACTCTCGTAACCTCTTCCCCCCTTGTCTATGATGTCCTGCAGGCTGCAGCAGCTTTGTGGCCCCTCCACAAAAGATGATAATGGCCTCACGATATGGAAAAAACCGTTAAAAAACCGAGTGTTAATGAAGGGTCCACGCATCCACCAACGCGGTGGCTCTTTTTTAGTAGCATTTTTTTTTTTACTCCGTAGAGCTAAGTAAAATGCTACTGCAATCCCCGAAAGCGCGACCTCGTTCGACATGGCTCAGGGCCTAACCTATTCCCGTTTAGGCCCAACTGTATAAATCTGCCTAACTCCCAGAAAAAAGTAACATCTACAAAGTGAACCTCAGAATCCTATTGCAGTCTTTTTTCCTATACACAATTGCTAGTCCAGTATGGCCATTAATGGCCGCATAATTTATCAGCTACACTGACAGCTGAAGCAAAGATACTAAAGCTGCTTTGATTTCTACACAATCGTTCCATATCTCTGAATTTGTTGCTTAGGTCAAGAAATCTTTCAATTCTTTGATTCCATGTCTCTAAGGGAGGGAGGCTCTTCCAGTAATTGTATAATGACTCCCAGCCTCTTGCCTAGAGCTCCAGAACCTGTCTCAGCTTCACATTCAGCTGTATCCTCCCTCCCCTCCCAATATCACATTCGCCTAGTGGAGAGGGTACTTTAGACATGAGAAATAGTTTCCACTTAAAGCTAAATGGCCTGTAAAGACCTCAATCATTTTTCTCATTTGTGCTCTTTGTTGTGATATTACCCAGTCCAATAGACAGTTATCAAAGCCAGATATGCACATACTGGACTTTTTATATCTAGTGGTCTCTTTATTCCACAATTCTGTAAGATCCTTTGTGGCCATTGTTTGGCACGCATTACGTGCAATACCTAGTGCCAGTGTTGGTCCAAAGAAATCGTTGACCTACCCTAATCTAGCAAGGGAATCTACTTCCTCGTTTTCTGTGTTCTTCATGACGAGATACCCAGTTAACTTGCACTCTGTTGTACTTTGATGCTTGTTTCTGCCTTCCTTAACAAATTTTGATAGGACTCAGTGCTTTGATACTGCCCTGACTTTCTGTGTGTATAACAGCTAGTTATTTGAGTTACATGTAAGATCCCACTATAAAACCTCACCATATGATTCTGAGGAAATTTGCTTTTGTGTGGTCACAATGGTTAGAAAACTGTAAAATGCAGAGCTTTGCTCCTACATACCATACACTAATTAAGTTTCTTCTTAGGTAGGTACCTGAAAGTGATATAAGTGCTTCCTTCTCTTGGTGTTATTCATGGAAAACTTAGTACTTTGCTGCTCCCATTGAGCTATATGCTTAGTGAAAGTATTGATGAAACAGATGAAATATTTCGCTCATGTAAACCGAGGTTTACGGAAGGTAAATAAGCAACAGGCTTTCTGGAGTTTGTAGTAAATTGCGTGTTTCTATGACATCAAATTATAGGAAAACGTAGGTAACTTCTCAGGGTTATTGTGATGAAATAGTCAACATGCAGAATATTATTGACGAAACATGAAATATTTTGCTTGTGTAAACCAAGTTTTATGGAAAGTAGAACCTTTACAGTTCTGCAAATATGCAGCAGGCTTTCTGGAGTTTCTAGTTGATTGCGTGTTTTCTGTGACATCCGATTATACGTAAAACGTTCTAATTTCTTTGGGTTATTTTGATGATGCAACAGTGAACTTGCAGTATATTATCGATAAAACAGATGAAGTACCTATTTTGATTCTGTAAACCAAGTTTTACGGAGGTTAGAATCTTTTTAGTTCTGCAAATATGCAGCAGGCTTTCTGGAGTTTCTAGTAGGTCGCGTGTTTTCTGTGGCATCAGATTATTGATAAACGTTGTAACTTCTCAGGCCTATTGTGATGCAACTGTCAAACATGCAGTGTAGTTACTCCATAAATTAGTAACTGTCCTAGGTGATGGACAATTCCATAAATAACTATATCTCTCAGACATCTGCAAGTCATCTTTGGTAGAATCGGAAACAAATTAGCCTCAGTCCTCTGAACTGTTATTGTGGCAACCGGTCATTGTAACCTAGTCTCCGAAAGGCTCCATTACTTGATTCAATATGTGTAGGTACCTAGGTGAAAACCAAGTAACATTTCATATTTTTGCCACTAAAGCCCACATTGCTTTAATCTCATCAATTTGTTCATCTCCATGTACATAAAATTATCCTTGTTAATTATTTATTTAAATTTTATGTAGGCTCAGCAAAACAAACCAAACGAACTATGAAACCACCTAGTGTTCAGAATACGTCTGACGAGAGGTCTCAAACTGACGTGGTAAGATCCAAAGAGATTAGCTCCCAAAAGTACGGAGCGGAAGTCCTTCAACCAGACGAAGATCTTTGGAAGGAAATACTTACGTACTGTGATTGTTTTGACTCTGAAGTCTTGGGGGAAGATGAAAATCCTGACATGAAATTCGATTTTGACTCCTTCAAAAGAAGCATTGAGTAAATGATCGTACATTTCCTAAACAATGTAGTATTAACTATACTGCATAGGTAGGTACCAAATTTGAATTTATGCCTTCCTGTTACTATTAATTAATTTGTTCTCAAATGTCACTGTAGTAGGAGCTCATTTCAACACTCATTGGCCTCCAACAACCCATATAGGTAAATTCTTAATTTCTAAAAAGCTCCCCGAACGAACGTGATTTTCTTAATACACTCATAAGTACGTCAGTGTTGAAGAGATCAGATTTTCAGGGATGATGCGGGGAAGGTCCCTTACGACATTTATCATGATTGAATCAGCGGTACGCTGTGCGCATGTGAGAGCGTTTGTCTGTCTATATTTCCTTGCCACAGCCATAACATCCACAATTTCGATTGGATTTAAATGAAATGTTCAGGAATAGTGTGGGTTTAGCCCTAGATGGTCCCCTATTAGTTTCATCATGATTGAATCAGCGGTACGCTCTGCGCATTCGTGAACGTGATTTTCTTGTGATAGTCTTAAATCCGTCAATGTTGAACAGATTTTAGTCAGGTTTTCAGGGATGATGCTGGGAAGGTCCCTTGAGGTCCCTCACGACATTCATCATGATTGAATCAGCGGTACGCTCTGCGCATGCGTGAACGTAATTTTCTTGTTGAAGCCACGAGGAAGCTTCTGTGCCATGTCCTTGGCACCCTTTTCCTGTGAATGCCAGCATCAGTCCATTCATTGTGTATTTTCTTGTTTTCAACCAGACAACTTCCTCGCCGTACTTAAAAAATTCAGCAGTGATTCCATTAAGGATTTATTATTGCTTAGATGTAAGATTGGTTTTAACATTTTTCCAGAAGAGTAAGAAAACGAAAAGTGCGGAAAATCACAAATCTTGTTTTCATTTTCACAAACCTTCGGGTCTCAACTTTAAATTAAGCTCAAGTTCTACCCTTTAAGGTTGAGCGAAATTGATGCCGATGTTACTGGCGCATCCTCGGCCATTTTATGATTTTTGAGCCAAATTTCATAAAGTTGTCGGTTTTTTTTTATAATTTGATTTTTGGGTTCTACGCATCTTGAAACGTACATAAAATTTTGAAGAGGTGTGAAAAAAATCACAGTTGATCCTGAACACTGAAAATCAATTTTTACTTTGCCTGTGGGGATCAGAAGTCTAATCGTTCAATTGAATTATGTGGAAGCCAGCTACTAATGCTTCGAGTTTTGAGGGAGTCATGTAATGTAAAACTGCTGATTTTCGCGATTCTTTTTTTAAGCACCGTTAGTATTTCTGCTGATTAGTATATGCTGATTCCCAAGCATTGATTTCAACTCCCATCTCTCTCTTATTTTCTATTATTCAATCATCATCAGCAACACTTCATCTTTATTATTACCCTATATTGTGACAAGACATATAAATCAATAAAATTATCGCTATAGCTAACTAAACGGTGGGCTTAACGAGTTTAATTTATTTGAATGTATACACTGAAGATTGGACGATGTCACTGAGGACGTACGACCGAAAATCAGATCAGTGGAGAGAAGTCCATTTGAGAGGAAGGACAGAGCGGCCAGAGCTGCGTTTGCCAAAGAGCTGGAGCAGATGGAAATATACGAAATTGAAGTAAGTTGATTGATCGCCTGATTTCTTCAGCTGCTTGGTTTCATAGTGGTAGGTAGGTACCTTCAACATTAGCATTTTGGAAACAAAAAATGAACTACAGGATCTCTGGCCCAATCCTATGTGATAGAAGCAACAAATATGGAAGAATATGTCTAAACTAGTATTAACATAGGTATCAATGTACAATTACACTTAATTTCAGTTCTACTGGTCTTCTTGTCCTAGAATAGGATTGTTTCACTTGTCAAATCGTGGTTTTTTAGTGATATTGGTAGCCAGATGAGAGTCCCTGTGTTTATTATAAATAGCAGAGGTTATTTTTTACGAAATTTTCCATCTTTGTGCGTTTGTATTTACCTTTCTTTAGCATCTAATCTAAAATAATCTTCAGAAAAAACAAAGATTGAAGCCAAGGAACTTGAAGAAGGAGTTGAAGAAAGAAGGGGTCTACGAAACACTTCAGGCTATCTGTCACATCCCAGACATATATGAAGATTATCCGCGAGGAAATCCTTCTCGGCAATCGATTGGTGAGGGTTTTTGATCATTACATTCGTTTGCATATTAATTGCAGTGTACTTAATTTTATTATAAAATCCCAATTGGGAGGTTTGAGTGATTGCAATGATTGGTTCATTAAAATTATTGTTGATCTATTGAAATTCCTCGTCACTTGCGTGCAGAGACGGGTATGTCACCGCCGGACTCACATCCCCCAACCACAGATGAGGGGAAATTCCCTACTCCAAGCTCCAGTAGCCTAGAAGACAAAATCCAGTTGAGGAAAGACAACAGTATGGTGAGCAAAACCAATGCTCCGAGTGCTCTCACAAGGGAATCCGCTTTTCATGAGGTGAAATATTCTATTTGTTCATTTGTTTCTATTATTCAATATTGTTTTACGAATCATACAGGAATAGGGACACTTATACGTAGGTTCATTTTAGCGAATTTTCGTAGAAAATGAAGCTATTTCAGTGGCTCCAACATTTTTAAAATCATTATTTTCGAAAATGTTCTTAATTGAAATCCGTTTTAAGGCTGAAACAAATCCTAGAGTGCAACGCTTTTTCATTTGTACACACACACATATATATATATATATATATATATATATATATATATATATATATGTGTGTGTGTGTGTGTGTGTGTGTGCGATATATATATATATATATATATATATATATATATGTGTGTGTGTGTGTGTGTGTGTGTGTGTGTGTGCGCGCGCGTGCGTCATTCCAGACGATAACTCTCCTTAGGATTGAGATACAAATTCCGTTCTTGCGCCAAAAAATCAAGCTTTCCAAATGAAAGGATGAGTTCGTTGGCCAGCACTTTTTGAGCACATTAAATTGGTCAAATTTTAAAAAATGTGCTGAAAAAAATCACTAAAATGGGTAAAAACGGCTAAAAAAATCGCTGAATTTATGTTTTTAGCAGGATATTGCTCAAATAAAGTTTATTAACTATAAAGTAGAACCTTAAAATATTTACCTATGTACAAAACTATGCTGAAAATTTTAAATAACTAAAAATCTATTGAAAACTGCTGCAAAAAAAAAAAAAAAGTCCAGTCATGCAGCATGACCCCATGAGCGAATTTTTGGAGGAATCTTCGACATTTCAGTCGCTATTGATCGTGTAGAGAAATTTTAGTTTATGATTTTGATAGACAAACATGGAATCAAATTATTAAAAATAATTAGGAGGTACTCATACTTTATTATTATTAAACTAATCTTGTAGATTTAAAGACAAATGTAGGTAAATATTCATAGATTTCGATGTCCAATGTGGTCAGTATTGAAGGCAGTTGAAATCTCAACAGTATCCTATCATAACATCATCAAATTTTGACATAAAGTTGGTTAAAATTGGTATAAAATTGGTTATACAGGGATACTTCCATAAGAGTAGTTCAATCTGAATTTGGACAATGTTTCATGCAAATATTACCGATTTTTAAAACTAGCGAACGGCATTATTTCGATTTTTGACTGATTTTTCAACTTTGAAATTTTTGAAAACTTGATACATATTCTTATAGGAAATTTTACGCTGATTCCGAATATACCACATGTTAGTATGCTGAAAAAATTATTTCGAACAACAAATCGCAAAAAACAGGCTATTTTGAAATTTTTGACTACATTTTTGAAAATTTCAACCCGAAGATGTAATCCGATAATGCTGGCCAACGAACTTGAACTTTCGTTTTGTGTCCTTAACATTTTAAAATTTGTTTAAAGTTTCTAGCACAATTCTACGGACAGTTATCGTGTGGAATGACACATACATACATACATACATACATATATACATACATACATACATATATAAAAAAATGCGTTAAACTTCAGAATATGATTCAGAATAGCCTGAAACGGATTTCTGCATAAATTTTTTTCAAAAATTCACATTCTACAAATTTTGAGGCGAGGGCAATAGCTTAATTTTCTTCAAAAATTCGCTAAAAGAGATTCCAAAATCTTTTTTTGAATAACAGATTATTATTTAGAATAAGTTTTTTTGCCATACAATTAATAGTTAACAATTTCTTTGCACTTGAAAAGCTCTTGCGCTTGAATTTAAAACATATTGAAATACGCATTGCATGTGTAAGACAAATTGACAACTTTCCTAAGTCTTTTCGTTTACATTTTTGGCTAGGTTCATTTTCATAGCTATGGATTAGAAAATCGCCGTACCGTAAACCGGGGTGAAGGCGATCATTTTGATTTTGCCCACTAATTACTCTATTGCTCCTAGCGGGTGATCACTGATGGCTCCATGGAATGTGCAGTCCAAATCCACTATTGTCTATCAACACGATGATGAAGTTTTTAGCACGTTTTTTAACCTTATCAGTGCCTTATCAGCCAGTTTAAGAGTTCAACTTTTGCAATTGTTTTTAAATATTTTCGTTCTTTGAAGGTAAGTGAAGAGAAAACCGTTGCTAACATAATTTTTGGAGTAACTGTGTTGTCTATGTAGTACCAAATGAGTGTTTTAGCGAATTTTCTTAGAAAATAAAGCTATTGCAATGGCTCCAAAAATGTTAAAATAAAAATTTTCAAAAATTTTCTTTATCGAAATCTGTTTTGAGGCATTCTGAAATGATTCCTGGATTTTAACGCTTTTATATATATATATATATATATATATATATATATATATATATATATATATATATATATATATATATATATATATATATATATATATATATATATGTATATGTATATATGTATGTGTCATTCCAGACGATAACTCTCGATAGAATTGAGATAAAAACTTCGTTCTTTCGCCAAAAATCAAGCATTTCAAAAGAAAGGATGAGTTCGTTGGACAACAATTTTTGAGCACATTAAATTGGTCAAATTTCGAAAAATGTACCCAAAAAATCACTAAAAATGGCTAAAAACGGCCAAAAATCGTTAAATTTCTATTTTTGCAGAATTTTAGTCAAAACTAAATTTTCAACGATTAACTAGGACATTAAAAATGTTTGCTCAAAATTATGATGAAAAACGTACTTAAATGTCATTAAAATTTGCTAAAATATCTATAAAAACTGCAAAAAAATTTAAAAAATCAAAAATCCCTTTTGAATCAGTGGAATTTTATTTAGAATAAGTTTTTTGCCATAAAATTGGTTTTTAACCATTTCTGTCAACTAAAATTGCTCCAATTTCAATGCAATTTAACATACTATAGTACGATAGATAGTTTATGAAAATTCGCTCATACGATCATGCTGCATGACTGGAACTTTTTTCATTTTACAGGGGTGAAGGCGATCATGCCTCGAAAATACATTTAAAATTCCTAAATGATGTTCTAGTTAACTCAAAGCATGGTAATATATTCTATATTACCATAGAGTACTATTTCTATTCATAGCCTCAGGACCAAGCCCATAGATTACTGTATAGGTACCAATCTGTTTTTCCTTCTCTTAACTTATTCTAGTTTCCTGAGTTTGATTATCTCTGAAAATGTTTTGCTAATAATACCACTTATGTTCAAAGTCTTCCTAGCTAATGGATGTATTCATAGCTTGCAATAACTCGAAAAGACTGATAATGTTGACTAATAAGTGAAGTTCTAGTTTTAATCATTGAAGTTCCTGTATTCTAAGGTGTTACCATGACAGGTAATGGTACCTACTTACCAATTTCTATTCCTACCTATGATTACTAGTTATTATCTTTACATGAAATGTTTTAAATAATGTGATATTAAAGTTTAAATAAATGAAATCTATTTTCAACCATTCTGAAACTGATGTCTCGTGACGTTGAGTCATGTTCATTTATCTTCCTACTAAAATCTGCTTTAATCCCCTCCAAACCAATTTTCCTGCCCTTGGATGTTTATTAAGTATTTTTTTTAAAGTTTAATTCTGATTAAAGTGTAAAAACATGAGAGATTTCAAGTGTAAAAACATGAGTGATCGCCTCCACCCCTACCCATGGGGTGAAGCCAATCAGTGTTTAAATAAATAAAAAAACGGTAAATAACATGATCAATTTAATGTAATTATGTTATTGCAATTGTAAAATGTGAAGGAATATGTATTATTTTTTGTAGAATTTTTGTATCCATTTAATAGGGAGAAATAATAGAAAAACATGAAATTTTGATCGCCTTCACCCCGGTTTACGGTACTACGATTTATATGATCAAATTGTGATTTCAACAACATGGTGCACGATTACGAATTGATTTCAGATTGAGTTGTCTGTTGAAAGTGATGAATCAGAAAGGACCGAATCTTCAACGTCACAGACTGAAATAATTTCTTCCTCATCTGAAATCAGTCTAAGAGTCAATTTGGAAAAACATCGCTCGTAAGATCTAAAAACATATTCTACAGACGTAAATAGGTATCTGTTGTGGATTCCTTTCTCATTTCATTAATTTATTTTCAAAATAATACTGTCTGCATTTAAAAGTAATTATTGCTTTGTAATGGGATACTTTCCCCCAACTAGTAACTCCTGAACCTAGACCTACAGCAAACAGGTTGGTTCCACTTGCCCGATGGTTCTTGTGAAATTCAGTCAGCAAGTTGCAGTTGAAAGAACTTGGTGAATTCAATTTTATCAAGACAAACAGGTAGAACCCTTAGCTTTTTGATTTAGTTTTAAACAGATCCTTCTGAAGGGAGGTGAACTAGAATTGCTCTGTGTTATCACCCCCAGTGTCCTTTCATTTTCTATACCTTTGCCCTTCTTTTACTGTATTCTCTTTCTCGCGTTTTCCTAATGTTTTCAAAATTTGTTATTTATTTGTTTATATGTGTATATGACAATTGTTGCACGTGTCCACTTGTGAAGGTACCACATAGGATTTAGAAAAACGCACACAGAGAAAGGAAAAAGAAGGGTCTCCCCTCAGATATCGGGTCTATTTGTACAATTTGCAGATTGAATTTCGAAATTTACATCGGGAGAGAGGGAATATTAGAAGATTCATCAGAGTTATTGGAGAACTAAGGCGGAAATAGGTACTTACTGTTATTCAGAAAAATGGAGAGTACCACGATGAAATAATAACATAGTAAAGTATTGTAGGCTTGAAGGACGCAGAAGAAACAAAGTGAGAAATGCGCCCTTCTTGAACTATCAAAACAAAATTTTAGCCAACGGTAGTTCAGCTGAAGGACTCAAAGCCAATTCCAAGATTACGGATTCCAATTTGGAGGGCATCATTATTGACAAGGTGAGTAGGAGGACCGTAGAGGTAGGTAGTGTATGAATATGTTTCCACTAATACAATCAAAGGATTTAATCGATAAGTCTTATGGCATTTATTTGGTAAATAATAGCAATTTATTTGGCATTGTATAAAAGAAAAGTAGGTAACACCGAATTCGGAATTATTCTGGGGTATTTTTTCCATCATTGAGTCAATCGAGGGAGATACTAGAGAGTTCCTAGTAGATCCATAAAACACAATAGGTCGTGCGGTATTGACAATCCAGTGCCGTAACTCTGACGCAATGAGTTACGGTGACGCATCCTTCCGTACAGATATAGTAACGGATTGCAATCCGGAAAAAACGTAATTGTCTAAAATAACCTTCTTCTATGGACTCAACCAATTAGGGACAATTTCCTCCTTCCATGGATTTAGCGTTACAACTAGGTCCATCAAGGGCTTGACGTGACTTTAAAGCTGGTTTCACATGGAGCGGAAAGACGGATCGCAATCTGATTGGCTGTTGGGACAACAGTTGAGGATGGTGGCTGCCATGTTGTCAGAATGGGCGGACGGCAGTAGAAATAGTTATTCCGTTTCTACGTTCCGTCGAGCTCCGCGCAAGCTCATTGGACAGAAATGTTGATAACCGCAAGTAGAGGTTTCAGATCAGAGAGGCTTTCAGCATGAACGGTTCATGGGCATTCAGTAGGAAGGTAATGATTCCGTTCACCAAGGTGACCGCTTCATGTGAACAATCTTTCCGACTCCACCACCGCTCCACTGGTTTTTCCGTCCTTCCATCTTTCTGCTCGTTCCGCTCC
Source organism: Adelphocoris suturalis (assembly GCA_030762985.1). NCBI lineage: Eukaryota > Metazoa > Arthropoda > Insecta > Hemiptera > Miridae > Adelphocoris > Adelphocoris suturalis. Next base: position 16,433,775 of record CM061042.1, on the reverse strand, counting down.
ATGTGAAACCAGCTTAAGGTGCAGTAAATGTTTCTTGTTACTGCACACCGTATTGAGACCGAAGGATCTCTAGGAACTCTCTACTATGGATACCTATTTATTCGTTACAGAAAATAACTATCTACCTACATGGTATACATAACAGCCTTGTGGAATAACTTTAGGAACACTTTTATAATATAAAACAGTGAATTAGTGCGTATGTTGGATTGCACTTCCTCAAATTTAATTAAAAATTCGTTAAATCAACTCATGCTTGGAATACTAAGAGTATTCCATACGCATAGCATTATACGCAGTACTATATATTAGAGTACATTTGATTAGTTTCCTTTCAGATAGCCTCGGAGTTTGGGGAATGGGCAAAAGAGAATGGCGTGAAACCTGAAGCTGTTGAAAAAGACGTAATCAAAGAACTATTCCAGTTTGGTACGATGGACACAGCGGCTAATTCCATTGCTGTAGAAATTAAAGAACTAATAATAGTCCCAGAAACCATAACTAAAGGAAAGTTCCCTGAAGTAAGTTCATTCGTAGATTCAGTATGCTAGGTATAGTTATTAAAAATGTTTTTCATTGATTCAATGAAGAAATTAGCCTCTACTACACACTAGGTAAACTGGACGGAAAAAGTTGATTGAGTTTACTCAATGGGGAACTTTCGTGATCGAATTTCACATTTTTGACCTAGATCCGGATTCAGAGTACTTAAAAACCCCCTAATTCCAATTTTCAGTTCAAAATACTGTTTAGTCTTGGAGATAGGACTAAGACTTGGAGAGGAGATGAGACTTGGAAATATAAGGGATGAAGTAGGCAATTTCGAGTGCTGGCTGAAGCTTCTCCCTTCCTTGTTATAATTAATGCATGATTTGAATTCGTTGGTACTTAACTAAGCATTTTCTTTAACCAGTTGGAGGAGAGGGCAGCAATGTACCGGCAAATCCTCTTCGATGAAGCTGCTTACTGGAGGACCGAAAGATACATGGCATTCGGAAAACCTGATCCAAAGCCATACAAACGACCTCCTAACCCGCCTTTGCCAGCATGGACACATTCTGGTTTCGTTCCGCAGACACTCGCTACAGGGGAACATCTATATAAAACTCTCATCGACAACGATAGCATGTCAGTAATATATTGTATGATAAACAGGGTGGCCCCCCCAAATGGAAATTTTAAATTCACCTGATTCTTCCCTGACCGAACTTCTGATTTCCCTGACAAAAATAGATATTTCAAAGTCAAATATTATTTTTTCTCGTCATTTCAATGTGTAGCTCGACACCTTTAACGTATCTAATGGTTCTAAAAAAAATATATATGTAAAATAAAATAAAAAAAAAAAAAACAGCCTAGGCCAACATACTGATGGGAATAATGAAGGTGAAGCATGGGAAAAAAGATAGACTTTTATGAAATTAATTACTGTTGAAGTTTGATTGGTTGGTGAAGATGGAGTTAGAACATAACTAAAAACGCTGCAATTATTACACGGTTTTGATTTTAAAAATTCCCTGACATTTAGTGGTTTTTTGCCGAATTCCCTGAATTTCCCAGTTGGGGGCCACCCTGATATAGTTGAATATTGTACATGGAAAATATCTAGAAGGAAGAATTAACTACCAGTGTTCTTCAGGAATTACTTACCCGTTCCTACTCAAGTTAGATACACTATTACCACCATTTTAAGCTCTTGGATCTTTTTTCTAATCCTCTTCCTGTGTCTAAATATAAGCATTGGTCTCAACTTGGTTCGTTTGAAACACTATTGTTTGGCAGTCTGCAGTTGAAATCAAAGTACATAGCTTTGAGGAGATGATGGCCATGACGCAAAGGTAGTGAGTGGGCAGTAGCGGCTTTGGTCAGGTGAAGAGTTGTAGTCTTTTCAGATTCAGAAATTCACTCAGTTGTCTGTTACCGACCATTCACGCAAAGACAAAAGAAGAATACACTAGACTGGATGAGTGTTAAGATGCTGGCTTGTCGCATGCCAAGGTATTTTCGCAAATCGTAATAATGCATGTGGACTTCGAAAAAGCTGCTATTTCAGAAAGTTTTCCGTATTTTACACTTTATGGGTGTACTTTTCATCTTTCAAAACCATGGTATCGTTGCATAAAAGGGAACAAGGTCCTATAGGATTATAGAAAGAAAACTGAACGAGGCCTATGGCTTCAAAAACTTTTTCGCATCGCTTTCTCCCCTCAAATTGTGTACAATGCCTCCACAATTCTAATGTATGCTGCTCCCGTGCAGGGTATAGCATTTAGTTATTAGTTTATGCGAATTATATTGAAGAGGACAGTCTGCCCCACCCCCATACTCTGGGCCTATGGTACAAACGAGACCAACCTGAGAACTAAGAATGTCGCAGAGAGTTTTCACAGCGATTTCAACAAACAATTTCACCCCCCCCCCCCCTCACACAATATGTAGGTATACTTAGACTGACAACGAAAAAACGAAAGTTCGAATTTTTGAGGGGCTCAAAGCTCAGATGATTGCATCAGATGCTATGAACAACTCCTGAAAATTTCAGTCCGAACCGATAACCCCTTGAGGTCTCCTAAACCCGCTTTTTGGTAATTGAATTATCGATTTTAGAACACTAGACGCTTAGGACGAAAAGACGGTTAGGACATGAAAGATGCGTCTGGACACTTTTTATACTCTATTCCTATGTTTTCGGTGTCGCGGAACACGATGCCGCCATTATTGCAAGCGCAGAAGCTGTATTTCTTTTGATATTCAAGAAATCAGTCCAAAGAAGTGATGGAAAAAAGGCATTTTTTGCCATTTTTACCTAGTTTTGACTGGGGAAAAAATTGTTTGAGGGTCTTTTCTGCTTCGGACCTTGTTTCCTATCTTGTTCCGAATGTAGGACCAATTTCGTCCTATAATATATTGTCCTTTTGGAAATATCTGGTCATGAGCCGAGTTAGCTTTTTAAATGGTAACCGCTCTATACTTACCAGTAGCTGCGAAATAAAAATTTAACGCCCAGAAGCCCTTTTTATCCCATTATTTTATGTTTTTGGGCTCGTTGAACATTACGTACAAGTAGTAGTGCCACTATTGAATATAGAACGGTTACCATTAAATAAGACGACTTGGCTCTTGAGCTGATATTTCGAGAAGAAAAATGTACAAGGAGGAACAAACTTAGTCTTGTCATATTCAGAATAAGGCACAGAACAAATTCCAAGGCAGAGGAGACACTCATAAATTATCCACCGATTTTTGACACCTAGCTCTTGATTATTAACCGAAATACGAGTCCTACGCCTCCACTAATGTTCATCGAGCCCAAAAACATAAAATAATGGGATAAAAAGGGCTCCAGGGCGTTAAATTTTGATTTCGCAGCTACTGGTAAGTAAAGAGCGGTTAACATTAAAAAAGCTAACTCGGCTCTTGAGCAGATATTTCCAAAAGGACAATATATTATAGGATGAAATTGGTCTTGTTTCATTCGGAACAAGTCAGGAAACAAGGTCCGAAGCAGAAAAGACCCACAAACAATTTTTTTCCCAGTCAAAACTAGGTAAAAACGGCAAAAAATGCCTTTTTTCCATCACTTCTTTGGACTGATTTCTTGAATATCAAAAGAAATACAGCTTCTGCGCTTGCAATAATGGCGGCATCGTGTTCCGCGACACCGAAAACATAGGAATAGAGTATAAAAAGTGTCCAGACGCATGGATCTTTCATGTCCTAACCGTCTTTTCGTCCTAAGCGTCTAGTGTTCTAAAATCGATAATTCAATTACCAAAAAACGGGTTTAGGAGACCTCAAGGGGTTATCGGTTCGGACTGAAATTTTCAGGAGTTGTTCCTAGCATCTGATGCAATCATTTGAGCTTTGAGCCCCTCAAAAATTCGAACTTTCGTTTTTTTCGTTGTCAGTCTAGTATACGTGTTCTGATATCCGAAATTCTGCTGCCTACCCAGGTACTTCAGCCAGTAAAAGTTAGTGTTTTGTCATGATTCCAAACATTCCATGATCTCAATACCGTTGCGTTTTATGTCTTTGATCCCAAAACCCTGACCCCCCCCTCCCACAGGTGGAGATAATGACGCAATCTTATGCTAGCCATGACACAACAGGTTTGTCAGGAGAAACCTGATAGGACTCGAACCAGAACCAATGGAACTGAAAAGGGAAGGGGATAGAGGCGACTGTTAGTTCAAACTCCGGTTGTCCAAACGGTTTTCGAACTAGGTACTTTGTGGGAGGCGGGAGTTTCTATCAGTAATCTGTGATAAGCATAAAAACGTCTACTGTCCCATGTTTTTAACTAAAAGTTCTGGCAAAAACTTGAACCACTTGAACTAGTTCTTAACGGTTCTGGACTCCTTCTCCAGACAACAAACTTGAGGTTCCAGGATTCCTCTGAACTGGTCCACAGTCTCTCCGAATGACCAAAACTGGGTGTTGACAGTCCTGCACGATTCGGGACTGCTTCTTTGGACAAACCTAAACTATGTTGTTTTGGTGAATTTTTCTACCAGCCAAACCGTACTACTTCATCAATACCAGAGTTCTCTAGTCAGAAGTGAGGTAGGGATGTGTAACGACCCAAAAATATTTGATACCTGGACAGGAGTTCAAACTCGTGTTGTTACAACTCCAAAAATTTCCCCTGAGTTGCAACACTCCAACGATCTGAGGTATGAGGCCGGTATAATCAACCCTCTTCAACTGTGGGTTATTTTCCTTGATCATACCATTTCCCCGGAGTCAAATACCAGCCCTCTCGGCTGGTTCGGGGTTGGATGAACGATGAAGTGAAACTACAGGCCACTGGCTCAGCAGATGCTCGCTGGAAGATGTCCGGGAATTGAGCGAGTTCGTTGTCATAGTGTTTTGACTCAAGTGACTGATGCTACGTCAGGGAATGTGATGTTTAGTCTTCTGGCTCGAGAGGGATTTCATTAATTATTGTTTCGTATTATTTCGGGTCCTATTTCAACTGCGCCAGTGTAACGGCCTACAAATATTTGATACCTCGACAGGAGTTCGAACTCAGGTCGTTACTACTAAGGGAAATTTCCCCTTAGTTGCAACACTCCAACGATCTGAGCTATGAGGCCTGTGTAATCAAATCTCTTCGACTGTTGGTTATTTTCCTAGATAATAACAAATGGTCAGTTGTAGATTGAAGAGGAGCCAATCACCGATCATTACACCAAACACGTCTCGTTTCTTTTCTTCTTCTTCCCCTTCTCTATTCCTCTTCTAGGATCTTTTGCCAAAAATAGAATTGGCTCCGATTCCAGTAGCTTTTGAAAAAACAGTTGACCGAAAAAAAAAAAAACATTTTTTTATTAGGCTTTGTGGTGTGTAGAAATGAGTGAAGAAAAGTGCAATACTGGTCGGTTTTTCGATGTTTTGCAAGTTGGTGTTGCAAATATCCATAAATGAACATCACTAACTAATTCCGCATGAAAAAATATTCCGAAATCGTGTATTACATGTAGCAATTGAATATCTTCAAAAACTCAGTATTTCACAATTTTCGCACTTTTGGAGCGGAATCGCGCCCGTTTCAGCGCACTGATAGATCATTTCTTCACGAAATATTACGTAGAACTTCAATCTGCAATAAAAAAATGGAGGTTCCTATTTAAAATAACAAAATAAGTGTACACTGTGCACAAACATGTCATATTTGAGATCTACTGGGGGGGGGGGGGGGGGGGGGGGGTTTGAGATCTACTATTTGAATTTCACAAATTTCCACTCATAAAATGTAATACCTATGTATTATTGTGAAGGATCTTATAAATATGAAAGTAAAATACTTGAACCAACTCTTTTATTTGACAACAATAAATAATTTCTTCATGTCAATTTAGCAACAACTCAATAGTATACCTTAAGATTAACAAGTACATTTTAAGTACAATCAAATAATGGCTCGTAACTTATAAAGTTTCACAATTGATTTTGAGGTTTCAGTGAATTTAAATGTTCATAGTGCTAAAATTTACAACAAATTCTACGTATAATATGATAGGTAAGTTTCAATTAAAATAACTGGAAACATAAGTAGTTTCATGGTAAAATTAATGGATGACCAGAGCTCACCACCAAACATATTTCCTAGCCGATTTCATTTATTTCATGCATGGATTGATAACATAAGAGATTTTGAACACTGCTCTACATGAGGGGTATTAATTAAATACGTTTTCAAATTGACATGTTCTGACGTCACACATCCTTTGTTCTTATTTCATGGTTTGATTTAAATTATTAATGAAAAATTCTTTTATGCTGTAATCACAAAAATTGAACATTTGGCGATTGTAAGTGAACCAGCCGCATTGTGGAGTTTAGAAGTCATGTTTAGGAACCCGGTTTTTAGCGATTTTGGCTTTCATTTGACTAAAGCTGGGTTTACATTAGCGAAACTCCCTAACGAAAGTCACTAGGGTGAAACTTGGTTGTTCAGAGTGAAATTTCGCAATACCCAAACGTGAGCGCAGTTCAGAGCGAAAAATAGCGCTAGTGGGGCAAGCCACCTTCTTGAACCACTTTACTTGATTCATCCCTTTCGCAACTATGGGAGGACCACGTTAACTGAGCACAACTAGATGAGCGAAACCATCTGATGCGCTGACAAAAAGTAACAGAGCTTCAGCTTGTAGAAAGAGGCCTCACCCTGCAATTACTCAGGGATGAGAGGGCGCCTACTCTAGGCGTGATTTTCTCGTGAAAAAACTTCGAAATGAAATTGTGTCTAGTGTAAACACAGTTTTCTGTGTAACGTATATGTATTTGCTAGGATGTCCAACATGAATGGCAAAACCAGGTGTTCGATGCAGCCGCCAGTGGCGCTTTCGTGCAAATTCTACAATCAAACCTACTCACACTACCATTTAATCTACACACAATCACCTGCCTTCCCCGAACACCTAATCTGCAGAATTGAGGCACTCTCAAACATGCGATCAAGGTTCCCCAAACAGTATTGTGGTAGGCACAGCCTGTGCAGGCAGTCGAATTCAGGTGGGATGCTACTAACAATCAACTAACCTATTTTACATTGATACGCATTCGTTGCTAGTCACCGGCGGACTGTAACTGGTTTAAGGACCGGTTATTTTGATAAACTAAGAAACGGATCTGTGATATGAGTGTTGTAGCATAGGAATCTAGTATTTAGGTAAATTCAAAATAGGAAGGGAGGAATATCAAGTACTCGCCTTACCTCCAAGAGAATAAGAGCCCGCAATGATTTGACAACCTATGATGGGAAAACTCCAAGTTATGAGAAGAGGGAGCAGAGTACCTAGGTGCTGTCAACTCCTGTCCCTGTACAGTGAGAGTTTGTACTTATCCCTGTAAAACCTGGCACCTCCACGTGGGCCATCCCGGGCACACACTAGCTGTGTGGCTAACGCCAGAGGGGACAGGAGGGCCTGCTGTATCATCTAGAGAGAGTGAAGAAAATCCACTACTGCTGCACAAAAAGAATCCGCTCAGATTGTCATAGGCCTTAAAGGCCCCAGATACAATCTAATCCACTCCGATACAGCAGGTTATTTTGATAAACCATTACCTGGGGCCTATTTCATAAAGCAACAAGTGACAAGTTACAAGCCGATTTTAAGTACAATTTGTAAAAAATGAGTGTGCACAAGCGTTCCATAAAGGTGCAAGCGTAGACTTGTAATGCACTGTCAAAATTAACAAGTGTACAGGCGAATTTGGACAAGTTACAAGTGTTTCCCCAAAATGGCCGATTTTTAACCTACGTCCGTTTACCTGTAAACATGTTATTTTCTAGCATTTTGAGTTGACCGTTTTTCGGTGTTTTTCGATATGTGGGAATCATCTTCTGCTGAAGAATACAGACAAGAAAGAAGCATTCAGCGTAGAAGTCGCCAACGATTTTGGTTTATTATTTTTAATAATAAGCCTATGTGGTCGTGTAGCAAAAAATTTTTATAACCCCCCTCAATCTTTGTCACTTTACGTTTCAAGGTGCGTTGAATCCAAATTTGAAATGAATGTCTGCCGTCCGGGCCATAAAAGGCCTAAGAATTGACTTAAAAAACCCGTTCTTTCGAACATAGACTCCATTTGGGGTCTAGTTGGTCCTAACGTTTAACCATTCCGATCACTTTACTCGCATAGATGCTATGGGCCAAAAACGGGCGAAAAAGTGTCTTTTTCGTGGCTTTGATTGGTAAGACTGACGAACGCGCGCACGCCTTGTGAGTGGGAGAGGGTGGGCGGGAGAGAGTGAGAGGGAAGGGAGGGCGAGGGAGTGTGGGGGAGGCGGAGGAAGTGAGAGAGAAGGGAGGGGAGGGAAGGCGAGAGAGAGTGTGATGAAATTAATTCCAATTAGAAGAGATTGTTTATGAGTATGAAAATACTCATAATTCTATTCTACACTTTGATATAAAGCTTCGCTTCCTTCGGGCGTCCCGAGAAGGCCCCATTTATTATCATTTTTTCCCTCAACGTTACTATAAAGCGTAAAATTAAGGGGTCCTGGAGCTGTAATGCAGTGAACGAGTGAACCAAATATTGGAAGTACGAAGCCCCCGAGTTTCGATACCTAGTGAGGCTAAATAATTACGGTCAGTTCTCTACGTAGAAGGTCTGTATGATACAGAAATAATAAACCTTTGTGTAATAATTTGCAGCGTTTTCGACTACGAATAAACGCTCATTTCGTGGGTATTTTTGAGTTTAACGAGAGATTTAGGATGTCTTCCGAGACCCTTGAAAGATTCAAATGGTGCGTGACCCTGTGCGATTTTTCCTGATCGGGTATTGAGGATCACCCTATTATTAAGAACAAAGTGAAGTGTAAAGATCATCTCGAAGTTACAGATGACATTCCTAACCCAGCAGCATTAAGACTTGATGGACTGATTAATCATTTCCGCTGAATGAAGGAGAAAAATCCAATTATGCCAGCCATTAGAATAAGTTGAAATCAAATACACACTTTCTCCACTTTTCAGTTTATAATTTGTCTGTCTTCCAATCATTACAACTAGTCATGTACGATAAATATACTATCGTGTATTTAACACCGTTTTGGTTTATTATTTCCAATAATAAGCCTATGTGATCGTGTAGCAAAAAATTTTTATAACCCCCCCTCAAACTTTGTCACTTTACGTTTCAAGGTGCGTAGAATCCAAATTTGAAATGTCCGTCCGCCGTCCGGGCCATAAAAGGCCTAAGAATTGACTTAAAAAACCTGTTCTTTCGCACATAGACTCCATTTGGGGTCTAGTTGGTCCTAACGTTTAACCATCCCGATTGCTTTACTAGCATAGATGCTATGGGCCAAAAACGGGCAAAAAAGTGTCTTTTTCGACGCGCGCACGCCTGGCACGCTTGGCAGGGGGTCACGGTGGGTGGAGAGGGGGGGGGGCGAGCGGGGGAGTGGAGTGAGAGGAGGCGCCGCGGCACCTTGTGGTGGGTACGGCGCCGGCGTTCCTTCGAGGCATGAATATGTTATATTATGATTTGCTGACAAAACTTCAATTTCGGCATCCAGCATGACATTGTTCATTTCGTTTGTCCCCACACGCCATTTTTCATTTATGCTACACTTGTAAACTTAGCTTCTACAAGTGTAACTTTTCTACACTTGTACTCTTTGTTTTGGTGAAACACTTGCTCTAGTTTACCGTGCATTACAAGTACCTGTACATGTTAATTTGTACACTTGTAACTTGTTTTTTAATGAAATATGCCCCTGGTGAGAGATGAAATTATAGACTGTAAAGCGTTGGTCACATAATAGGTAGGTAACAACTCACTGCTGGCAAGAGAAGGTTAGGAACGTTTATTATTGAACGTGATATAATGAGTAACATTCTCTACCTATAGATTATCTCTATATTAGGTAGAAAGGTACGTTATGTCCCGAAATATCAATTATAGCGTAAGTAATCAAAGGATGAGATTTCAAATATTATAAACAATATCGAGGCAAGAATTTGAACGTCACAAATTATTGGGGACATGTTAAGTTCTGAAAACGAAAAAATCTGACCAATAATGGCGCTTTTTAAAAGTAATTTTTCAAATTTGTCCAGAGTGCTCCTCATGTTGAACTACTCTCTTTCCACCTTTCGGGCAATATTCGTTTGTTTGGTTGCTGTTGTATCTCTTTGTTATCAGTAAGTGCATAAAAAGTTCGAAAAAAACGTCACAAATTTGATTTTTCTAAACAATTTGAGTTGAATAATTAGAATGCCGTGGTTATGTACTCGAGAAATAGTGTTCTAGATATGTCACATAACACGCCGCAATCTTTACATTTTTGTCTTTCTGAAAGCCCATAATAGTTCATTCGATTTACTAGATATTCGACGAATATCATAATTTATTATTAATCAATTAATTAGATAATCCTTTGCGAAATTTGAATTTAAAATAATCCAGATAATAGAGGAGAAACATGCAATCATGGGATTTCATTCGCGTTCGCTAATTTCTGAGATCATTCTTAAACCAAAATTTTAAACTCATAACTTTTTTTTAAACTCTCATGTTCTAAACTACTCTCTCTTTGACAAATTCAAAAACTGAAATGATTCAGTCCATGAGCTCGTGAAGTTTCGTGTGAGAAACTAATCTCGGAAACTTCCAATTTTCTTCCCCACGAATAACGATGTGGGCAAGCCATGGTATCAATTTATCTTCTAATCATTGGCTCAGCAGATCATTTAAAAACTAAAAACGATGGAATTATTTTAAATTTTCCTGGTAATGAGAAATTAATATCTAGACTTATGACTTGGTTGGCTAAGAAACCAAATGGGTTCTAATAAGAAATGAAACTAATACCGAATAGGAAACCATCTAAAAGTTTGATAAGAAAAATTGAAATCTTCAATACGGTAAAAGAAGAAAATTAAGATCTATAGAACCTAATTAGAAATTGGTACATGGATATTTTTGAAATAATTCATCAACCAAAGTACTTAAAAATCAAAGGAAGAGAGTTCAAAGTACAAATTTTGCAATACTTTGTCAAATACACATTTAAGTACAAACAAAGTAGTATAAGTAAGTTCTCTGGTATCTAGTTTAAAAAATTGAATAAATACAAAAATTATACTAGAAACCTTGCGTTTTTTGAACCAATTGAGATCGATCAATCTAAAAAAAAGTTACCGAGCGGTTGTGGCACATGATTTACTTATATACATGCAGTAGCATCAGGAAGATCATTAAATTATTGATTGATCAGATTATAACAGGATTCCGAATCTGCACATGTGCAGAGGCTAGTTTTAATTTGTAAGAGCTGAAATTCACAGGGGACTATCTGCAGCCCAACCCCTTCATTCTTACAACATCACAAACTGATAGCAACGTTATGAGAGTGTGTGGTAAGGATTTAAAGATTAAATTCCGGAGACCTATGTTGCATGTTTTTTACGTTGGAGGCTGCATTTCATCCCGCGGCAACAAATTTTATTATTTTAACCAGATCTCATTGGGGATTTCATCTCACGGCAAGCCAAAATAAATAGATATCTAGAGAACATAACAGGAACTCTATGCAAATTATGATATATAACAATAGTACAAAGAGGATCAGGGGTTACCCCTATTAAGGGATGTATAAAGGATTAAGATCCATCAGGATAAGGGGCATCTGACGGTTCAGTTCCGAAATATCGATCACCGAAATTGCCAATTCCAGGCAAGACATAGAATTTGTCGTTTATTTCAGGATCAACAGCTGATGTGACAATGCGTACTTGAGGGAAAGCGTAGGCAATGGTTTGAACTCCGGATTCAGCCATAAGAAGGGAAACTATCAGAATATTTTCTTCAGGAACATCATGGTCTAGAAGGACTCGAATTGCCATCATGGCGGCAGCTCCCGTGGCTACGGTTGCATCCATGAGTATGACTAGGTAATCTTTTATATCTTTGGGAAGGCGCAGGTAATACAATTCGGGTTCTCCCGTGGTCAAGTTGGTCTGTATGAGGATTTTGCCGATTCTGATGTCTTTGCAAACGTCACATACTGCTTGCTCCATGGTCTCACCAGCACGAAGAATGGACACCCCACAGATTTTGTCGGCCGCGCATCTCTTGCCAATGTACGTAACTCCTTGAGGAGTCTCCACTGTTACTTCTTTGAAAGGCAATAGGGACAACGCGTATTCAATCACTAGCCTGATGAGACGCTTGGAATAGAAAACGAACTCGTCTCTCGACGTATCTTTGTTTCTTATAAACGTGTGTAGACCAGACACTTGAGGCGAAGTGGGTAACAAGTATATCGAAGAAGGTAACGGCTGTCCAACGTAAGAGTTGGCCAACTTTTCACGAACTTTGAAACCTCTTTTGGTGAGTTGCGTGTGAACGTGGTGAACAATCAGTTCAATCGCCACGGTGTTATCACCACCACGAGGAACGATGATGTCCGCATGAGCCATAGCAGGTGCAATGTAATGACAGAAGGCTGGTTTCACCATGGTGATGTACTGTTTTAATACACCTTCCAGGTCCCGACCTCTTTCACAAATGTCCCTTTTCAACCTTCGCGCTAATCTGATGTCTGGGTCGGTATCCACAAAAATCTTCATGTCGCACATTTTGACGACTTCTGGGTTATAAAACGCCAATATCCCCTCGAATATCACGACGTTTGCACCATACATCGTTTTCGTTTTGCTTTCCCGCCCGTGAGTCACAAAATTATAAATAGGAACATCGACTTTTTTACCTTCTTTCAGGCGTCTGAGCGTTGGGATTAACAAATCAAAATCGAAAGCATCTGGATGATCAAAATTGTATTCGTTGTTGGCAGCAATATCATGTTGCTTCTCGTTCAAAACTTTGTAGAATGAGTCCATGCTAAGCAGAGTAACCCAAGGTATGTCTAAAGCTTCGATTATTTTGGTAGCAACTGTGGTTTTCCCTGAAGCACTCCCACCGCATATTCCTGCAAATAGAAGTTTTTGATTGTTGTAAACATGAGAATATGTATTATGTTACGGAAACAGTACTATAGATCTGAATCAAGATTCTAAATCGATTCAAAACATGATAATTGTTGTGTTCAAATTTTTGCTTGAAATAAACTTGACAGTGACACGTGAAGCATTCAGATCTTTTAAACCTTGGCTCAGAAAACAACCTTGACAGAACTTGTGTACTTAGGAAATGTTGGTAAGGAAGGTACGATCGGAATAAACCTGTGGTGTTGAAAGGAAGGCGATTCCGGAGTAAACTCGAGGCTCCAAGGATAGGAAACACCAGGAACGCAAGCGGCCCATGAGATGAAGGTAAATAGGTGATGTTTGGGAAATATTCTGCTACCTGAACGCAAGCGACCATGATGCAGAGGGATCAGGTGTGGGTTTGGTTAAATAAATGCTGATAGAAGTTTGAATCTAGAATGACGATGGAGCCCTTTTATACATATTCGACCCTTGGGCAAAGCCCCCACTCGTGCATAGCCTGTTTAGCCAGAAGACATGTGCCATCTTTGTGTCTGGTATCTTCATCTTACTCTACTTGCCTTGTTTATTGGTTGAAAACGATGTAATACAAGAGTCGGACACAACAATAATTATATTCCAAAGTGCAAGTATTTAATGAATGCTTAAAATACAGGATATTTAATATGAGATGATCCTGTGGTAGTCAGTGACAGAATGATCTTACAGGAAGCAATTAAATTGTGAAAACAATTGGGCTTACCAATTACAAACGGTTTGACTTGCTGACCAGCACAGTTGTACCAGGGAGGCCGACCTGCAGTATAAATCGTTCTGTGATTGCTCCTCAGCACGGATTCTGACTTTTGAGAAGTTTTGATTGCAACAGTTTTACTTATAGATGTTGTTCGCTGCCTGCGTGCTCTGTACAACAATCAACAGCTACTGTCATTTACCAGTAAATTCAACTATTTTAGGAAAAATGTAACAATAAAAAAAAAGCCTGCCAAGTTGGGTATGGCACATAGCTTCCTCGTTTACATATCATGAATGTATAAATCATTAAAAACTATTGAATACCTTGAAAATTTTTAAATTTTATTTTCTCTCACTGATAAATTTGATTTTTTATCTCAAAAAAGAAAACAAGTATTAATTTTTAAAAATTTTGAATTTTATATTTTAAATTTTGTCTTCCTGGAGAAGCCACAGTTCCTGGGGAGAAACGTAGGAGAATAAAAAACCAATTCAAGGACAGAAAGGCCTTTTTTGTAAAGCCAAGAGCTTGTGTCGTAAATTAATATGAAATCAATACGAATTCGCTCATAAGGAAATGCTGTTTGACTGGGATTTTTCTAATTTTTTTAATTATTAATGGTCGGAAAGAGAGCCGAGGTTTTGCTTTGTAGCGAGGGCACAGGATTATCATCGATAAACTCTTCATAAAAGCCATATTCAAATAATATTTTTAGATCCCTTTCAGTAGCATCCGCTAAAAATACAAAGATACGCAAAAAGGTGAGGTTCATTTTGATAAGCTTGTATGCAATATTAATCTTTCTAGAGCCAATCTGCAAATCGTACCATAATTGGTTTTCTAGGCTATGTGAAAAATATTCAACAATTGGTCTAGGTAGCACCTTAACTCATTCTACGTTGAAGCAGGTGGTTTTATTTTGAGATTGTTTTTTATGCACACTATTATTACGTCATCTATTCGAAATATCCACAAATGTAAGTACATTATTCACTTTACAAAGATAAAATCTAATGGACAATTAAGTCACCTGGGAGATTTCTGGTTGGAGCCAGCAGAAGGCGGTCTTGGACTCTGCGGTGGTGTAATGATTTTAGACGGGACAATGTCCCCGTCGTCTGATGGTGCTAGGATGTTGAAGTCTTTCCCGAAAACATCCTCATACTCTCTGTAATCGCAAGGGTCGCTCTCGCTGCTGGCAGAGCTAGGTGGGTCGTATTCCTGGATGCTAGCTGCCATTGTGGGGCTAGCCTGTGCAAGAATAATTTTCACTGACCATAATATGACCACGTCTATATGGAATAATTCTGTACCTCAGAGGTAAACTATAAGCATTGTCTCTGATGTATTTTTCCAGGGATAAGGTCTCGTGTGAAGGTCACAGAAACATAGGTAATCAGTGGTATACGTAAACTCTCAAAGCTCAAAACAGGTGTGTCAGCAACTTCTTTTGACACTCCTGCTAAGTTTCCGAAAGGTTACTTACGACAGTTGACTTCTGAGATACAGAATTATGGGTTCAGACAAAATAAACTCAAATTAAATAAGAACAAAATCGCTCACAACAAAGTGGTAGAAACCCATTTCAATGACGAAATTTCAAGTTAATGATACGGCAACACAGCGAAAAACCACTGTGCTTGCAGCCAGCGAGCAGCTTTTGACATCACTACCCAGTAGGCAACAGAGGACCATTCGGAGGACCAGGGAGGCATCACAATGGCTCAGCGTCCTCCCACTTGCAGCAGACAACTTCGACTTGTCGTCTTCCCAATTCCGTGATGCACTAGCCATTCGGTATGGTTGGGAACCAAGAGGGTTGCCAGTATGGTGCGACGGATGCGGGAGTCCCATGGACATGAACCACGCCCTCAATTGTATGAAGGGCGGCCTGATCAAACAGGGACACGACCTGGTTCGGGACGAATGCGCCAAAATAGCAAGCCTCGCATGGAACCGTGTTGTCACAGAACCAGTTCTTCGTGAAAGTGCTGATGGCAGCCCCGGTTTGGTGGCAGACATGAAGGTTCATGGTGTGTGGGCCCGTGAGAGACCTGCGTTTTTTGATACCCGCGTTATAAACGCTGACGCAGTCTCTTACACTTCCATGGACTGGCCAACCATCTCTCGCCATGCTGCCCAAGCCAAGCATGCAAAATACGACAGAATAGCCGAAGATCTGAGAGGGTCTTTCACGCCACTCGTAATTTCATGCGATGGAGCATTGCATAAAGAGTATGACGCTTTTCTCAAGAATGCCTCCCTATGCCTTGCCAACAAATGGTCCAAATCCTTCGCTCAAGTGATGATGTGGACGCGAGTGAAAACTCAATTCTCCGTCCATCGAGCGGTTTCCATGAGGCTAAGAGGCCCAAGGAAACAAGTCCGAGGACTCGGACTGGAGGACGGAGCAGCAATTGGGCTCCCACAAGACTAACTCCTCACACATTTACGCTCGCAAAAAAAAAAAAAAAAAAAAAAAAAAAAAACCCTTTGGCATAAATCAATTTCAATTTTTGGCAAACTTTTGGCATACCAATTTGAACTTTTGGCAACTCATTTTGAACTTTCGGCAAATCCATTACGTTTCGACAACTACTGGAGTCCTTGTCCACCTTCATTCCTTTTACAATGTTCAATAAAGTGTTTTTTCTCTCTCATGATACGGGGTTTAAGTGTTTTTTGTCAACTGGCTTCGCCACTGAGGACGTCGTCAGCGCTTCCATCAAGGAAAAACTGAGTTAACTACTCGTCTGGAGATGGTCTTGTAGATAAGGTAAAGCATCAGGTAGATTAGGTGGATGCAATGTTGTCACGGGCGAAACCTCAGGGGTAGCGCTACATACCATCCATGTAAGCACAACAAATTATTAGTGCACTTAAAAAATAGAAGGATCAGAGACTCCACAGTGGTCCCCGGAGATGGAGAAGGCCTTTGACCTATGCAAATCAGAACTGCAGCAGGCGGAACAGTTAGCTCAAACGTCTCCAACTACCCCACTGTCTCTCACGACCGATGCTTCAAATGTGGGTGCTGGAGCTGTGCTACAACAATGGTTTACGGGATACGACAGCCGGGCCAGATACTTATGAAGCCACAAAAATCTTACTTTACCTTTGACAAGGAGCGATTTTCGCGAGTAATAAACACTTCCAGGACTACTTGGAAGTCAGCAAGTCCTCGACAGTTAATCAAGATTGAATTCATCTCACAATTTACTACGGACATCCGATTTACTGAGAGTGGACAATTCAAGAAATTTGGAGCTATTGTAATAGTTTCATTTTCTGCGAAAATCCAAGAATTATTCCTGCCAAGCGCTCACTTGTTTCAAAATCATAGGACATAGAGGTAACTCTTCCTTTACAAACCAAGGCTTTCTTGAGACGATGATGGCAGTTTATTGTAACCCTTGGACGAGGATATGGATATAATAATTATATTATTGAATGCAGGATACACGAGACAAACTACATGATTCTTATTAAATTTGTTATTTCTCTCCAATACAGTGGCCGCCGGTTATACCGACACAATCGGGATCAGCAGTTTCGTGATTATATAGCCGACAGACGATATATCAGAATTGAATATACCGTCATAATAATGATAATGACAGGTTTTGACGGTATAACGAAGGTCAAAAAAGGGGAAGTAGAGCAACACCCATTATGTATTATCATAATTTTTACGCACCAACACCAATGCAAAACCATTTCATTGCAGCAAAGATTGCAAACAATTAGATCCTTGCAACGTCTATATACATATTTTAAAAAATCAAAATCAGACGAACGAGTGCTGATGTATTGGCTAAGTACAGTACCCAACATCTCTGTTTTTCGTGGGATACCAAGTGCTCTAAATGCATTGATTCAGTGCAGATGGTGTGAATAATCATAAGACGGAAAATTCCACAGTGATTTGTGATTCACCAAGAATTAATGGTTCATTTAATCAATAAAACCAAGGATTTTGTACTTACATATCTATCGTCTTCTTCCATATTTAATATCTAGTTGAAAAAAAAGAATGAAAGAATCAAGTAATTCACGGGATTAAGGGAAATTAATCGAATAATTTGATGTTAATTGAGTTACGAGTGATCCGATGGATTTGAACAGAAATTTCAAGGCCTTTCACGATTTTCCCAAGTAGGTGGTACTCCGATATGATTAACCTGAAGACAGGACGACTGACTGTGGAGCAACTGGTGAAACAGCGCAATAACTAGTACCTAGTTACTGTTTACCAATTGAAATACCCTTCAAATGTGCTAAAGAGAGACGGGTTCGGTAGGTATTGGTAGACTTCGTCGAGGAACGATACAACGGTGTTTGGCTTGACAGCTATCTGACAGTTGGTAGGGGAGAAAAACATTCCACGAGAGCTCAGAAAGTGGGATGAGATCATTACAGTTATTAGGACAACTGCGGTGAGAACCCAGTAAAGCAGCGTTCGCGGAACGAGTGGAAGAAAAACACGCAGTATTGAGCAACTCCCGACAAAACTTGATGGTTTTATCAAGTATGTATTCTGAACGAAGATAAAAATGGTTAACTCCATTCAAAATCATGCACATTGTTTAAAAAATATCATACAGCTCTAAGATGCCTATCAAGTGTTTAAGATGAGTGATCTGTGCTCACTTACCCAGTTATTCTTGAAATCACCCGTTATAATCGGCCTCGTGGAAGAGGTAATCGCAAACAGAAATGAGGAGTCGGCGCAAAACGACTAGAAAACGAGGAACTCGGCGATCATTTCAAGTTTTTGAGTCGGTCTTCAAGAGAAAAACATAAAGGTCACCACCACAACCCTTGATAGGGTTCCAATGATTTTTTTAAAAATACAAGAAATTGCGTGGGGGTGGAAGCGAAGGGGGGGTGAAATTTATTTTTGGCGATGGTACGAAAACAAATAACAAAACAAAAAACGGGTTATAACCTTCACAGACTGTTTTCAAGGTTATATTGCCACAAAGTAGTGACACAGTGGATCAATGACACAATAGTGCCCGCTCAATGTTTAATAGGTAGAAAATGTACAAGAGAACCGAAAAGTGATTTTTTCATTGCTCTTAGGAATATATTTTGGTTTATTTTTGAACCTCTGACTTGTACCTGGAAAATTATTAGAAAGCTGGAATATTTGACTACTCACTTCCATTCGTCTAAATTCATTTGAGAATACATATTCCTTCAGCGTAGGTACCTACCATCAAGCCACAAAGTACCTACCCATCCAGGTAGGTGCGAGTAACAACAAAGAGCTCACCTTACCTTTCATTCTTTTTGACATTTCTCTTCCACGTTCCTTCTAGGCAGCCTTCTTCCGAGTAGCACCCGTTGAATTATTACAATTTTAATAATTAAAATCAGCCGCAAAGAATCACAACATGGGACAAAATCACAGTAGGCACACAACATAGGACAGAGACAAATTGAAGAAGGTAGGTAGCATTGAGGAGAGCAGCACAGAATACTTTTGCTAATGAGCAGTTTATGAGGAGTCAAGAAACAGTTTTGCTGCCGCCAGAAGTTCAAGCTCAAAGAGCGAGTTTGGCCATTCATATGTTGGAGTAAAGAACGACTTTCGCAACAATTAGTGGTTTTCAAGTCTATTTTTAAATGGGAAAGAACAAGTTTTGCGACAAACCTTTCAAAGCAAGGGAAACTGCGGGGAAATCCCTTTCAGAAACACTGCCATCTCAATTATGATAAAAATTGGAAAGAACGAGTTTTGCGACTCAGTGCCTCAATAATTTAACACATTCAATGCGTAGCCATTTTTCTGAGTCCCAACTCCCAATGGATTTTTTTTTTAACCTTGAAATTTGATAATTATGGCCTTATTTGGTCCTTAGAAGCTATCTATAATGAGCTGTGAAAGAATTCCGTTTCGGAGTCCATTATTTGGAGGTGGCATCGATCGATGCCACCCATGATGAGGATACAATGCTAGGCAACCTGCATGGGCTCAGGTGGTCTTTAGCTCTTTGCACGTGAAATCTATTTTTCGACAATTCCTAAAACAAAAAGAACTGGCCTGGAAGGCCAAAACTACGCGCCCACTCATTTTATTTGCGAAATGAAAACTTGAATATTAGTTTTATGCAAGTAATAGATAAAAACAAAATTACGTAGACAACAAAGAAGACCATCCTTCATCATAGGTAGTTAGAAGGTTTTTTAGGCTGCCTTGTGTTTTTCAGTTGGTTAGGTTATATTATATTTGTTTTCTTTAGCTAAAAATTCAAATAGAAGCTATACTTAGCGTTGGTTGATTTGTAAATAAATATCAATGTGAAATAATTGCAAAATAATAAACACATTGATTATTTGGAATTTGGCTTATGCGACTTTTCCAATGGCAGTGATGTAGTCTTCTAAAACAAAAAGAACTGGCCTAGTTCATACTGAAGGGAATGAAAGGCCAAATACAGCCCCACACTTCCCTACTCCCCTCCACTCCACCATCATAGGTGGGGAACTCACCCTACGGAGATAGCATCGATCGATGCCATCCTCATTGATCGTGTTAAAATTATATTCTGAAATATTCCATTGCGGGGGGAATAGTAAATCAAGTTGTAGCGTAAAACGTTTTTAAAAGATGCTTGCTTTTATTTACGTTTGCCTATTGCAGAGTGAATAATCGATTAAAGATCAATGAAATTGGTAAGGGACTATCTAGAGGTTTGTATGCTGAGGCGGTTTGCAGTGACTTGCAAACTGTTTCAAACTGGTTGGAGACTGGAGACCATCCATTTTATGATTGAATGTTGGAGCAAAACACTCGGAGGCGTGAAACATCAGCAAAAACAAAGGCTAATATTCTAATGATTTTATTGGCTGATGTGATTTTGAAATGAAGGGGCAAACAGTCAAAAAGTGGTCAGCTCTTAATCGATTTGACGATCCACATCCGGTTGGAAAACAGTTTGGAAACCTCTACGGACAGACTGAGGGTGCTCTAATGATCAGAGAACTCAGCAAAAGCCTCAAGTGGGTTGCAAACTGGTTTGGTGGCTTCAGCGAACAAACCTAAAATCTACCGCCTAACCCTGAGAATTTCATCAAAATCGAATGAAATCTGTGGAAATTAAGCTAGTTACACAAGGATTTTGTTCAAAATAGTTAGGTATTGAGTTCAGTACTAATGGTAGGTAGCAATATTCAGTCCAAAAAATCAGAGAGACCATGAACCTTCAACGCAAAAGGTCCCAATCATACAGCTACTTTTACAAAAGAGTTTCAACATAATTAATTAGGTAGTTGTTGATTGTTTTTTTTTCCAGAATGTGTTTTAGCCTTGGTATCTCCAACCTAAAACGAAACGTTTATGTGTTCCGAAAATGTGTTGCAACAATTTCTGATGATTTCTGCTTACAACTGAGCCATTGGTACTTCGTCATTTTTCATCCCACAAAATTCGTTGACCATTCATTTGAAAGTTCTCGGTTTATCCAACCGAGTTAACCGATGTTAACTACTGCGAAGTGCGAGGCCAACAAGCTGAATTATGAGCATGGTTATTTGAATAATTGTTTACACACAGCTGATCATTCTCAATAATTGATATAGTGAGCATGATTGCAACCGCTTGTTAATTTCTGATGATTTCATTGAGCTGGTGGTGAGTCGTTGCACTGGTGACAAATAAATAAAACAACTTGACGTAGTAGTGGTAAGATACACCGCAAAATCTGAGCCTTTCTTATTGTAGTGGATTTATATAGGTTTGACTTGATGTTGGTAAACCAAGTCGGACATTTATATCCCGGTTATGCGGGTCGGTTTCTAGGCCACCCCCGCGAGGAATGCGGGCGGAGCCGCCAAGGTCAACTGATTTCGCGGGCCGGAAGGGTGGATAGTCCGTGTCGCAGCCGCGCGGAGCGCTAGGCTCGTGTACCGAGTGCTGGGTTCGATCAGTTTCGTACTGAGCCGTTTTGTAATATTCCGGCCTTAGATTTACATCTGAAAGGGGAATATACTGAGCTTGGTTGAGGTACTGAAAAGTATCCTCTGCTTTTTGTGCATTTGGAGTGTATTTGACACTCGGATCGACCGTGTAAGCCTGCGTCGGATATCGTGGGTAATCGGACAGCTTGGTCGAATCGAAAAGACCGGCTTCAGAGCGAGTCTGAAAGGTTTGCTCGATCTTTTGTGTAGGTGAGTCTTGTTCGACAGTTTCTCGAACGAATACGTCGGGCGAGAAGGCGATCCGGACGTGTGGGTCGCGCCTTGCGCTGATGGTTGGTTCAGCGGACTCACCGT
The DNA here is from genome assembly GCA_030762985.1 of Adelphocoris suturalis. Lineage (NCBI taxonomy): Eukaryota > Metazoa > Arthropoda > Insecta > Hemiptera > Miridae > Adelphocoris > Adelphocoris suturalis. The sequence continues at coordinate 16,411,791 of CM061042.1, read as the reverse complement.
GTGGCCGGTAGGGCGCACTACGTTGGTCACTCGGCCCGGTCTTGCCGCCTTCCTCCTTCCCCCGCAAGGGAAGTAAGAAGGCTGACGTTCCATCGAAATTGATCGAGTTTTTGGCTCGTTTCGATGCCTCTACGTGTGAAAAATAGAGGGTTTTGGAAGTGGACTCGCTTGCCGGAGCGTCTTTCCAATGCTCAGACGGCAGGGTCCTACCTCGCAGTCTTGAAAAAGACTTCCGTAGACGGTAAATTAGAGCGTAGGAGCTGAGTAATTTACCGGCGCGCCCCAGCGGTCGACTACGAGCTGAAGGCTATGTAGTCCGGGTGACACGGCTCGGAAACGTCCCTCGGGCGTACTGTCTAAAGAGAATATCGATAGAAGTACCGGGTGGCGTCCTACCAGGAGATCTACGTTGGGCAATGAGCAGGATGAATAATCACTGGACTCGTAGATGCCAATGCGAAATCTGTGAGGAGAGAAGGTCTGGCTTGTAGAAAGCAGTGGGAAGCCGTTCTTGAGATGAACTCGCAATGCAGAAGGTTCGTCAGCGTAGAGCGTGTAGAATTCTTCGTACTTCGGAGGTGTCGTCGTCGAGAGCGGAGAGTGGAATGAAATGCCAGGCTCTGAATGAGGTATTTATAACAAAAAGTGGTGTCCACTTTATGGTTAGTATGCAAATTAGTTTCGTCAACTAATTTGGTACGATCAAACTAGCTTCGGATTGGCTCGCTCAATTTCGTAAATTCGACTGTGCAATCTCATTGGTTCGCTCAGTGTTTTCTCAGTATCTGGGCATACGATAGCTGAGTTGGTTTTTCGAGGTGGTTTCCCTGCGTCCGTTGCTTTGACGGGGTCCCCGGGGGTGGCTGAACGACCTTGAGTTTTCCTAAGGCGACTTGTTTCGAACTTTTCGTCGCATCTATCTCGCCCAGTAAATGTTTGGGGAGGCCGCCTTGCGTGTTCTCGTTCAAGGCAACCTGTCTCGAGATGTTTGTCGCATCTCTCTCGCCCAGTAAATGTTTGGGGGGGTCGCCTTGCGTGTTCTCGTTCAAGGCGACCTGTCTCGAGATGTTTGTCGCATCTCTCTCGCCCAGTAAATGTTTGGGGAGGTCGCCTTGCGTGTTAATCTTTAATATTTCACTTTTGGGAGAGAATTTAGTATTTTCTCTCCGGTGAAATATTTTGTTTGACGGAGTTGTACTTCGACGTCTTGTAAATATTTTTGTGGTGTGCCTACCTCTTTTTGGTAGCCCTGAAAAGGGCTGTTGAAAAGAGGTGGTGGATTTCACCACAGGGGCCCCCCCAAGACGTCGTGTTATCAACGACGACGCCGATGGGGGAGAACTGGGAGGTCTACCCGGAATTCTCCGTAGGAGAACCTCGCCAGTTGGGGCGGAGGCGGAGGTGCAGGCCTCGCGTCCCGTCCCTGTGGTGCGCCCCGGCCTCGCCGGTTTCGACGAGCGTCGCGGGGCGGCCTTGGCCGGCCCGAGCTCTGCCGACGGGAACCAAACCCGCGAGGGTTTGGCCCGCGGCCGCGGCTGGGCTGTTGCGGAGGAGCCCGGGAGGTGCTGGGCTCTGACCACCCCGCGGTGCTCATCTCCTCCCAGCGAGGAACCGGAACGTCGCCCGAGGAGATCCACTGCCTGGGGGGTGCTGGTAGCTGGTGAGCGGGCGGAGGCGTAGGCAGTGGCTGGGTGGTTTGAGCTGGTGGCTGGTAGGGCTGGGGCCTTGTCCAGACCACCTCCGTGGGAGCGTTGGTTGCGGTCTTCGTCTCCCGTTTCGGCGAAGGTGGTAGTGGGCCGATCGGATCTGGGAGGGCTTCCTCGGCAAGGAGGAACTCCTCGACTTCGTCTGTGATCATCGTGTTTGGAGTTGTAGAAGCTGCCATGGTTGAGATCGTTATGGTCTCTGGCTGTGGGGCTTTCCATATTTATACTTCCCACTGCTCCTACCCGAGAAAAATGGGCGTGGCTTGTTTCGAGCGCAGTTACCCACTTTCCGTCAAATTTGGTAGATGGAACGCGCCCTCTGGCGGATTTTCGGGGAGTTTTCTCCTTACTTCCTGTCTGATTTTGTAACAGAGATTGTCCCTGCGATACAGCTTCTTCCGAGTGTAGAGTATAAGCTGGCTTGATTTGCTGTTTGGGAATTTTTTTAGTATGTTCGCCAATTTGCACTGTAACCGAAAACTTATCTCTTTTAACTACTTTGAACGGTCCCGTGTAAGGACATTGGAGAGAGGTGAGCTGTGTGGGCACTCTGATATAGACATGAGTACATGTATCCAAGTTTTTGGGCATGTTTACGGCATATTTTGTGTTATTATGTTTAATATGCGTAGGTCGGAAGAAAAGAGGTTCCGAAAGGTTCGTAGAAGTTACGAAAATGTCTCCTGGGAGTGGTACGTCAATCCCGTAAACTTTTTGGAAAGGCGTAGTTTCAGTCGCCGGGTCTACTGCCGTACGCATGGCGAGTAGAACTTTGGGAAGTGCATCGAGCCAATTTTCGTTCTGAGCTTTGAGAGCTTCTTTCAAAGATCTGTTTCTGCGTTCTACCATACCGTTTGTTGATGGTTTGTATGGCAACGTGTGAGTATGTTTTACTCCGAGACGTTCCATAATGGAATTGAACAGATCTGATTCAAATTGGGTGCCCTGATCACTTGTGATGTATTTAGGTACGCCCTTTGAAGCTACCCAAATATTGATAAATGCATTTGTGATTGTGGTTGTTTCGATGTTGTTGAGAGGGACTGCCTCTAGCCAACCCGTTGCTCTATCAACCATCATCAAAATGTAACGTTTCCCTCCTTTTGCTAAAGGTAAAGGTCCGGTAATATCCACGTGTACGTGTGAAAATTTGTTTGCCGTTTCAAATTCGGAGTAAGGGAGCTTCACGGAGCGCGTGATTTTTGCTCGTTGGCAAGTTTCGCATGCTCGGACCCAGTTTGAGACATCTGCACGTAGTCCGTGCCAAAAATATCGTTGTTTAACTTTATACACTGTAGAGTGTATACCTGGGTGTCCCAAATTGTGAATTTGGCTTATTATTTCTTCCCTTATTTCGTTTGGAATATAAGGTCTAGGGTGTCCTAGGTCTAGGTTACACCAAATTTCTCCTTGAGAGAATTCAACTCGTGTGAGTTTCAATTTGTCCTCCGCGGTAGGGGGAGAGCGAATTTGTGAATTTGAAATGTGCAGTAGAAGATTGCATTCTATTGCAGCCGTAATTTTCGAAATTTCAGCTATGGGTGGACCCTCGTCCGTCTGTGTTGAAATCGATTTCGTTTGAATTTCGACCGGATCGAAGGGTCTGGAGAGTGCGTCGGCGACGACGTTGCTCTCTCCTGAAATATGACGAATGTCACTCGTCATTTGAGAGATGTATGTTAGCCATCTTAATCTCATTTTAGAAAAATGAGCATTCTTTTTAAGCATCGTGCCTAGCAGAGGCTTGTGATCCGAACAAATATGGAAGGATCTGCCGTCCAAGTCGTTGTGCCAGTGAATGCACGCTTGGTAAACGGCGAACATTTCCTTGTCGAAAGACGCTTTGTTCTTCCATTGTTCTGGAATCTCTTTGCTGAAAAATCCCAATGGTTGGTACGATTTCGAGCCATGTTTGTCTGTAATTTCTTGTTCTAGTGCCGCTCCGATGTGTGTGTCGGACGCGTCACAGACCAATCTCCACTCCGCCGTAGGGTGTGGGTGAGCAATGTTATGCAATGTTGCTTTGATCATTGCTTGCTTTAAGCTGTTGAAAGCTTTTTCTCTCTCTGATGTCCATTCGATAGGTGTTCTGTCATTCTTTTTGTTTGACTGAATGGAGTCATACAGAGGTTGTGCCGTGTGAGCGAATTTGCTTGAGCATGCTCGGTAGAAACCACACATACCTAGGAATCTGCGTAGACTTCGTACGTCCACTGGCCTAGGGAATTGTTCTATGGCTTCTATTTTGTCTCGTTTAGGAATTATTCCTTCCTTCGAGATAGTGAAACCTAGGAAATCGACGGTAGGTTTCGAAAAAACGCATTTATCAAAACCTACTCGAAGTCCGTGTTCCCCTAGTTTGTCAAAAATTTGTTGTAGGTGGTTCATGTGTTCGTTATAATTCTTCGAAGCCACCAGGATGTCATCTAGATAGACAAATGCGAAATCAAATTTTCGCATGATGCTGTCCATGTATCTTTGCCATGTTTGAGCCGCTCCGGCCAAACCCATGCTCATTTTCTTAAACTCATAAAGACCGAAAGGTGTAATAATCGCAGTTTTATGAGCGTCATCTGGGTGCATCGGGATATGATAATACGCTGATTTTAAATCTATTGTTGAATAGATTTGCGTATCATGTAAATTCGCTTGGAACGAGCGAATGTGAGGAGGAGGGTAGGCGTCTTTCTTCGTTTTCGCGTTGAGGAAACGGTAATCGCCGGTGATTCTCCATGACCCGTCTTTTTTTGGCACACAGTGTAACGGAGATGCCCATTCGGAATCCGATGGTGCAATTATGCCTTCTGAAAGCATTTCGTCAAAAGTCTTTTTGACTTGAGCCCGTTTCTCACCTGCCATGGGTCTCGCTCGGAAGTGTACTGGAGTTCCTTCCGTGGTTATACGGTGGTAAACCCCGTTGTTCTTCCATTTACCATGAATTTTGCCCATTTTATCATTGTATTTGTTAATGATAGAGCGAATGTTTTCGTCCTCCGTGATTTGCACGTCCTCTGGTTGAGGTGTATTGTCACGGTGAGGGATAGTAGCTGCAATTTGTTCGTCAGTGAACTTTTTGTTCATGACTGCAGCTATTTTTTGATCGGCATAGCACTTCATTTTATCTTTATAAATGTACTTGTGTTTGACCCGTATTCCGATATCCCAAGATTCTAGGAATGGGATACCTAGGATCGCTAGATCAACTTTCGTGATCATAAACTCGGTGGTCATGTCCCCGAGGCCGATGTTAATTGTTGTGTCAGCTCGCCCTAGTGTATCGATAGGGGCTCCGTTAGCTGCTGTGAGCTTAACGTTGGACTTGAGAATTTTCAAGCCCAATTTTTTTGTGACATTGTGGGGCAGAATGTTCACTTCTGCTCCCGTGTCAATGAGAAATTCAGTGCCGTTTAGTTTGCACTTGAAAAAAAGCCTTTTATACTCAGTAGACTGCCGGCGTATAGGCTCAGATACGCTGGCAGTTATTCGTTTTCCGAACTCTCTGTGTCGGAGGTTGGAATGGTACTTTCTTGTACCGACTGCTGAGTATTTTCGGTAGAAACCCGGGTTTTAGGCTGTGTGATAGTCGCAGCCTTTTTGCTAGTTTTGGAAGCAGTGTTTGTCTTCCAAGTGCAGTGTTCTGGGTCCGCACATTTGCGAGTTTCGTTACCGAAACGTACGTGGTTTCGACAGACGTAGGCCATCGGTTTGTGAGGTTTACTCTCCACTGGTTGGGGTTTGAACTCAGCTTGTTTCGAGAGGGCCTTTTTGAAACCAGTATTTATGGGTTTCGGAGTAGATTCAACTCCTCGTATGTTCAGAGAAGTATTCTCTGCTCTGTACGCGTGTAGCGTATCAGCTAGGTCGAGCCGGGAGGTCGTGGTAGGCTGAGCTGCGACCATACCTCGTGCTTCGATGGGAAGAGTCTCAATCCACTTTTGAGTGATGAGAGCTTCCGAAAAGTACCCAACAGCTTTCGAGTACATTTCGTGGTACTTGGTGCTGGGTTTTTTGGCGAGAGATGCGGGGTCCTCGAGTGCGAGGAGCCTGTCCTGCAAAGACAACCCATATTCTCGTAGGAGGCGCTGTTTGGCCTCTTCGTAGGGTGCGTGAGGTGCCGTGAGGTAAGCTGAGTCGATAGCTTCCCTCATTTCCTCTGGTACCCACTTGTATATAGCTGAGAAGCATTCGTTTTGCGTTCTCATGTGTTTTCTCACGCAGTATTGATCGAACTCGGCGAGTGCACGATCAATATTCTTCTTTTGGAAGACTGGTTTTTGATAATCTCCCATCTCCTCTAAAAGTGCTTGAAAACCACTGTTTGTAGAGGGATGTTGCGTGAGATGTGGGGCGTAGAGGCCCGGCGGGGGTCGCACGCCCGCAGTGGTTCCCTGAAATCCACTAGCTTCATAAGAGGGAACGAAATGCTCCGTGTTGAGCCTGTTCAAAGGCGGGGTCACCATTTGTAGTGGATTTATATAGGTTTGACTTGATGTTGGTAAACCAAGTCGGACATTTATATCCCGGTTATGCGGGTCGGTTTCTAGGCCACCCCCGCGAGGAATGCGGGCGGAGCCGCCAAGGTCAACTGATTTCGCGGGCCGGAAGGGTGGATAGTCCGTGTCGCAGCCGCGCGGAGCGCTAGGCTCGTGTACCGAGTGCTGGGTTCGATCAGTTTCGTACTGAGCCGTTTTGTAATATTCCGGCCTTAGATTTACATCTGAAAGGGGAATATACTGAGCTTGGTTGAGGTACTGAAAAGTATCCTCTGCTTTTTGTGCATTTGGAGTGTATTTGACACTCGGATCGACCGTGTAAGCCTGCGTCGGATATCGTGGGTAATCGGACAGCTTGGTCGAATCGAAAAGACCGGCTTCAGAGCGAGTCTGAAAGGTTTGCTCGATCTTTTGTGTAGGTGAGTCTTGTTCGACAGTTTCTCGAACGAATACGTCGGGCGAGAAGGCGATCCGGACGTGTGGGTCGCGCCTTGCGCTGATGGTTGGTTCAGCGGACTCACCGTGTGGCCGGTAGGGCGCACTACGTTGGTCACTCGGCCCGGTCTTGCCGCCTTCCTCCTTCCCCCGCAAGGGGAAGTAAGAAGGCTGACGTTCCATCGAAATTGATCGAGTTTTTGGCTCGTTTCGATGCCTCTACGTGTGAAAAATAGAGGGTTTTGGAAGTGGACTCGCTTGCCGGAGCGTCTTTCCAATGCTCAGACGGCAGGGTCCTACCTCGCAGTCTTGAAAAAGACTTCCGTAGACGGTAAATTAGAGCGTAGGAGCTGAGTAATTTACCGGCGCGCCCCAGCGGTCGACTACGAGCTGAAGGCTATGTAGTCCGGGTGACACGGCTCGGAAACGTCCCTCGGGCGTACTGTCTAAAGAGAATATCGATAGAAGTACCGGGTGGCGTCCTACCAGGAGATCTACGTTGGGCAATGAGCAGGATGAATAATCACTGGACTCGTAGATGCCAATGCGAAATCTGTGAGGAGAGAAGGTCTGGCTTGTAGAAAGCAGTGGGAAGCCGTTCTTGAGATGAACTCGCAATGCAGAAGGTTCGTCAGCGTAGAGCGTGTAGAATTCTTCGTACTTCGGAGGTGTCGTCGTCGAGAGCGGAGAGTGGAATGATATGCCAGGCTCTGAATGAGGTATTTATAACAAAAAGTGGTGTCCACTTTATGGTTAGTATGCAAATTAGTTTCGTCAACTAATTTGGTACGATCAAACTAGCTTCGGATTGGCTCGCTCAATTTCGTAAATTCGACTGTGCAATCTCATTGGTTCGCTCAGTGTTTTCTCAGTATCTGGGCATACGATAGCTGAGTTGGTTTTTCGAGGTGGTTTCCCTGCGTCCGTTGCTTTGACGGGGTCCCCGGGGGTGGCTGAACGACCTTGAGTTTTCCTAAGGCGACTTGTTTCGAACTTTTCGTCGCATCTATCTCGCCCAGTAAATGTTTGGGGAGGCCGCCTTGCGTGTTCTCGTTCAAGGCAACCTGTCTCGAGATGTTTGTCGCATCTCTCTCGCCCAGTAAATGTTTGGGGGGGGTCGCCTTGCGTGTTCTCGTTCAAGGCGACCTGTCTCGAGATGTTTGTCGCATCTCTCTCGCCCAGTAAATGTTTGGGGAGGTCGCCTTGCGTGTTAATCTTTAATATTTCACTTTTGGGAGAGAATTTAGTATTTTCTCTCCGGTGAAATATTTTGTTTGACGGAGTTGTACTTCGACGTCTTGTAAATATTTTTGTGGTGTGCCTACCTCTTTTTGGTAGCCCTGAAAAGGGCTGTTGAAAAGAGGTGGTGGATTTCACCACACTTATACACGGGTTTATGTGAAACGCGTGAGCTAAAACACAGAATGTGTTCATTTCATTCAAAGTAGGTATGTAAATAGAGGTAACCGGGGGTCCAGGAGCGTGCCCTTCTGGTGAGGCGCAAAGCAGTTTTTTTTTAAAGGATTTTTTGAATATTTGTAGTTTTTGGCTGAAGACAAAAGAGTCTTTAGGCAGGTGGGGGTGGGTTTAATCATAGAATTAAGCCATGAAATACAATTCTTGCAAGTATTGTAAACGATCATCATTAATTCATCCTCCCTTGATCATTTCAACCCAGTTCGTATTAGGAGCTGGGGACCAGCACAATCATATTAAATAATTGTTAACTCCGATAAATTTAATTATTATTGGCTTTAAATATAGGAGGTCGTCATTTTCAGGATGCTCGAAAGATACGTGTTGTGGATGGTCGAAAACCCCAAACACTACAGGCCTCCCTATCTCTTGAAAAGTGGTTATTTCAATAAAATTGTGGCCAAGCATGGAGGTAAGATAATTTTTGATAATTATGCTATTTTCTGACCACTTCTGATTCAAATCTTATAATGGTCATAAAGACTATTTAGACCAAAAGCAAATTTTTATAATTTTGATGAGCTTTAATCTGAGAGGGTAGGGCAACTACAGTTTCTCTTGTAATTAAATACATTGCAGTATGATAACTACTAGGTATTGTATTTTTTCAATAAGATTCCAACTTTTATCTTAGCTACATGGGGCCAAAGTTGGGCTGAAGTTCTACTTTGTTACTTATCTTGGCTCGTCTTGCTGTCATGGTTTATTGTAAGCTTGACAATGCGAGACTAGCATCTCGCTTGATAATGAATTATATTTATAACTAATAAAATTTATTATAACTAATTATATTAGTTGTACAACCAGTAATACTGAATTCTCTCATATTCTCCTAAGAGCGTGTTTTCAAAGCTATTAATTTCCCTTGAGGTTTTTTGCTTCAAGAGGAGGTACATTGTTACTTACACCTATTTTCAAGATTATTAAAATTTTGATTAATTGACATTTATTTGTATAGGAAGCGAAGCACAAATCAGGAAAAAAAGTGCGGCAATGAGGTCTTTGTCAGTACAAGCTGGAAAGAAAATGGAATCCATGGATTATGGGATGCAGACTGGTCTGAAAAAATTGAAACAAATGAGCGTAGTTGGAGACACCTTCGAAGTGAAAAATTCTTTAAGATGAAGCAGTCATGGTTTAACAACGCAGGTAAAGAAAAAAATTTTTGTTAAAGCTTTTATTGCAACGAGTAATGTCATTAATATAAATCTGACTATATGATCCTGAACGTTCAAAAGTTCAGCATCTTGAGTCGAATAGGAACAAAATCAGGTACTTTCAGCTCCTAAGTTCGTCACCATAAGTTGAATGAGAACGAAATTATCTACAGAGCTCACTCAGCTGTTTAATTAAAATTATGTTAAATAAACCGAGGAGACATTCCACTAGAGCATTATATAATAAATCCAAGTTGCTTAGAGTCAAGGAAATTTTTTATTTAGAGGCTTGTCTCCATGTTTTTAAGAAGGGCGTTGGTGAGGAATTTTTCAGCAGAGCGTGTCAGATTCGTACAGCAACCGATTCAAATTTGAGATTACCTGAGGTGAGAACTGAACTCTTTAAGCGTACAGCGCATATCCAGGCTGTTACCTTTTTGTACAATCAGAAAATCAATATTTTTAATTTTTCGAGCCGTAAATTGTTCAAACGAACTTTAATTGAACAGATTTTGGGCAATTCATCTTCCTCTTCATACTAAAGATTCACTTAAAAGTTTTTTTATTTTTATTTCTCTCTCTCTTTATTAGTTATTCGCTTTGTCTTCTGTACATTACTTGATCTTTTTTTATATAATTATGTCGTATTGATTAATTTACATACTAGTATGTTTATGATCTATTGATGGGTTTTGAATGATGACTCTACCGGAGAGCACAAGTGATTTTTACTTATTCTCCGGTAGGCGGCAGTGCGTTATTTATTTTATTGTATTATAAGCTCAAATGTATTTCATACAACTATATGTAAAAAAAAATGTCTTTTGTTCGCCAATAAATTCTCTCTCTCTCTCTTCACTGAGTTGTATATTATGAGTACGCTCTACCACACCCCTTTCCGAAGTTTAGCTCCTCTTTGCTGAACAGGAACCAAATTAGCTACACAGCTCACTCAATTGATTAGGCATAGGAACTGGGATACATTCGGAATAAGTGTGAAATTTCTTAAAAGAATAGGCAATGAGAAAATTGTGTTCGCCTTGAATCGCATTTTGTCCAACTGTGGGCCGGTGTTCAACTTCGCCTTCATTTTATACAGTACGCGTACAATGAATACCGTTTGATTTCGTAAATATTTTATAGGGTGATTTCTTGTCACCTAATAACATGTGAATTGTAAGATTTTTTTCAAATTGACAAATCGATAGAAACATGAAGCAGATGTGTTATACGGGTTTTGCATGTCTAAGTGCAGTGGACAATGTGGCTAGTGGAACGTATTTATATTCGATTTTTTCTGTGTTTAACGAAAAAATTTAACTTCGTCGTCCAGTGTAGGGTAAGATGTATAAAAAGTTCCAGTCATGCAGCATGATCGTATGAGCTAATTTTCGTAGGTTATCGTAACATTATATTATATTACTGTTTTGAAATTTGTGCATTCCGAGTACAAAGAAATTGTTAACCACCAATTTTATGGCAAATAAACTCGTTCCAAATCATATTCTACGGATAAAAACAGATTTTGGATGTTTAGCAATTTTTCAGTTTTTCAATCGATTTTTCAGCAAATATTGATGAAATTCAAGTACATTTTTCACCATAATTTTGTGAATACATTTTTGAATGATTTTTGACGATTCTGATAAGAATATAAATTTAACAGTTTTTAGACGTTTTCAGTCATTTTTAGTGATTTTTTGAAATTTGACCAATTTAATGTGCTCAAAAAGTGTTGTCCAACGAACTCATCCTTTCTTTTGAAATGCTTGATTTTTTGGCGATAGAACGAAGTTTTTATCTCAATTCTATCGAGAGTTATTGTCTGGAATGACACACACACACACACACACACACACACACATATATATATATATATATATATATATATATAGGAAATATATATATATCGCTCGCGAACGGTAGATCTCTAAGGGTAGGTTTAACTTCTGTAGGGGATGCTGCTCGCTTCGCTCGCTCGAGGAAGTTATACTGCCCACCCAACTTGGCAGTATAACTTGAGGACTATATATATAAAAATAAAAATTATGGATATATATGAAAAATATATATATATATACACATATAAAAAAGCGTTAAAACCCAGGAATCATTTCAGAATGCCTCAAAACAGATTTTGATGAAGAAAATGTTTGGAGCCAATGCAATAGCTTTATTTTCTAAGAAAATTCGCTAAAAGCGGGGAGTATAAATTTGTTCAATATTTCAGTTTTGTCAGTAGGAAGTCCACGCAATTTAGGTCGTAGTGAAGGGATTAATACTACCTTATTCATAAAAACTCGTGCATCGAAAAATACCTACAAACTGTTTGAACTGTTTGACCCTCTAGGCACTATGAGAGTGGACGAAAATGAGCAATTCACATCAATCACTCGAATGCATCATCAGGCAATAATGATGACTAATACTACAAGGCCAAAATCCACTGAGTAAGCGGTGACAATCACGAAGGCTGTGAAAACCCTACAAGGTCAAGCATACGGATATAGAAGAGGGAAAAATAGTTGCCTATCGCGAATAAATATTGAATAAAGAATAATTCTTGTATAGTATAATCCGTTTGGTTGGTTAGATTTATTAATTAAGTAATGTTTTAGTTGACAGAATGTTTATTTAGTTATAAATTAATGATAAACTGTATATATTATCATTGAATAAATACAATTTTAATCAGATGCGCTATTGCTAGAATAGTGTACAAATATACTATGCAAATAGCGTACATTGATTTTCCATACACTATGTAATTAAATAGTTACAAAAACTTGCATGTATTCACAGGAAAGAATTATAGAGCTGATTTTGTTGTATAGAACATGGCAAATGGAGGCAGCATTTGACCTAAGTAAATAAAAGGTATGTTTAAAAAAAATTGTCCATCAATAGACATTTTGGTAATACTACCAATTTGCGTGATTGGCAACACTGAGAGTGGATGGCTCACGTAGGACATCAATAGCGAGGTCCACCTCCTCTACGCATGATCATCGGCGTCACTCTAGATGGCGGAGTTATACAGACGTCTATGTACTCTCCTATGTTGAATCTGCAATGGGTGGAGGAGAATAACATAAAAATACATACAAGTATAAGGGATGAGATAAAATAAGTAAAGTTTAACTAATGAGATAAGGATTGATCTTTAACAAAAGAATCAAGCATTCCAAGAGAAAGAATGAGTTCGTTGAACAGTACTTTTTGAACACAGTAAAACACTATAATAAGTGTTTTGTAAGTATTTCAATTATGTATAAGTATTGTAAGTAGATACAATGCTTTTTATTTAAAGATACAATGCTGTTTATTAAAATGAACGGTGTGTTTTTATTCCAAATCCTTTAAGGGCCTTCCTAAGTCGAAAAATGAAAAAAAAAAAAAAAAAAAAAAAAAAAAAAGATTTTTTTTTATTAGCTCTAAAAATTCTCTATTCAATGCTGAATCGTTTGATACCAATATGTTGGTGGTTTGGCACTATATAATTACTGTAAACAGCTCTCAAAGTTGAGCATTTCACTCGAGCGCTCCTCTAGAGATGTGGACTAGAGATGTGGATGGATATTTTTTCTTCATTGCTAAAGTGAAGCCGTCACAGGGAGTAGAGCAAGAAGCACGCGGACAACGCAGTTCCACGCCCCCGAAGTTTTCTCCCGTTTTCTCGAAACTACGTTTTTATACACGTTCGCCCCTAATTCTCCGAAACTACCGAACCAATCGAGCTGCTTTTTGTTTTGTTTTGTTGGGAAATAGCTAAATTCTACACTGAGTTTTTTTCATCGTCCTAAAAATTGTGTTAGTGGCATAAATGGCTGGAAAACTGAAACACAAAATAAGGGTTTGGGCAAATGAGGATAAAAAATATAACTTATTATTGTTTATATATGAAAAAAACTCAGTAAACACAGCAGATCTAGATTTAGGAAACAAAAAAAAAAAAAAAAAAAAAAAAAAAAAAAAAAAAAATTAGGATTCTAGGTCATATAGTTGCTGAGAAAACGGGTCTCAAAGGAGATACAATTTTACCCTATGACTTAGGAAGGCCCTTAACAATACATCGAGAGGGAATAAACATACAATTAATTTTTTTTTATCGCCCTAAAAAGGTGATAAATGAACCTGAGTACAGCATGAGGAACCAAAATAAAGACTTACCTGACTGATGCCAAAGTCCTGTTGTCGTCAGGTGAAGGCTGCCCCGAGTATGTTGTTCCTATGCTCTTCATACGAAATCCCGGGCTTGCAGGGAGAGGGTAGACCAGGGAAAAGTCAAACACAGTGCCTGTAAAAGAAAAATAAAGAAATTAAACAAAACCATTTACCTTTTTTTATCCACACAACAGAACGAAGAGAAGCTTTATATTCATGCAGGGCATATCGAAATTAGTTCCTTCTCCTCGAAAAATCCAAATTTTCAGACCACTTGGTTTTGTATTTTTCTGTCTTGAATATAGGCATAACAGACACAAATGACTTTACTTTGGATTAATAATGTAAATCGATATGAGGAATCATTTATCCATTCAAAGGCCCTAAACTCAAATCTGTCCCACTTGTACTTAACAACTAGGTTCACTGAACATATGCAAACTGAACACTAGATGAGCCAATTACGCTAACCATTTATATGATCAAGATCATGAACAAACAGAAATGAAAGACTGTATGTAACTCTTAAGGCCCGGTCACACAGGACGCGTTACCGCGATACGGTTGTATCACACAACATTGCATCACCCCCGTCACACACACGGCGGTACCCCTCAGCAATACTTTCAGTAACACGACGTCAGCCAAGCGGGTTGTACAGAATTACAGAATATCGGGCGCTGAGGGCGTTCTCTTCCTTCTGCCACTGTCGTTCAATATAATTCAATGAATATGAATGTGGAAACTGAGGCTCTTATTGAAGAAGTGCGGAAGTTTGTTTAGTTATTTGACACGTCACATGAGCTGTACAAGAATATAGTGAAAAAGATGGAGGCAGGGGATATAATAGCTGGAAGACTGGGTATTACAAGTAAGTAAAAAAACCTTTGTATTGCGTTTGTGTTTTCATTTCTTCTGTTCCACGATCTTCATGTGAGCGCAACTCCCGAAATAGACGGTGGTATTCCCCAAGCTCTTCCCTCCTTTCATTGATTGGGTGCACCCAATACCGTCTATTCCTGCGATCTAATAAGAAGAAGATCTAAGAAGAAGTAGAGCTTCTTCCTCATCAGAGTCATTGTCAGAAATCATTATAGATTAAAGACAAATTAGATAAATAGATTAGAATAGACGCTGGGAACCGCGAAACCCTTGAGTAGCACAGACAAGACTGGGTCTCGCGCCCTGATAACGCTCCATAATAACGCGGTGTGTGTGACGTTGCTATATCGCCGAACGTCGGGGGAACGCACGTTCCTATAACATCGCGTTATAACGCGTCCTGTGTGACCGGGCCTTTACACCTACAACAGAAAGGACGTAAACTCAACGTACTTGAAAATTTCGAAATATAAAAACAATGTAAATTCGACGAACGCATTATTAACAAAAACGTACTTGACACTACATCAGACACCATATTCACAGACTAATGAAAAAACGAAGAACACCCACAGAAGAACACATAACCAAACGACCTAGGAACTCATAATTTATGAAAGAGCACACAGTATTTCGTATATTTTCTTCAGAAGCTTTGATGATTTGATTTATAACCATATCTCATAGATATACAGGGCATCCCGCATAAGGTGGTCAATTTTCAGAGCTCATTTCTGATCGAAAGTGTCTCTTAAGAGATTTTTTTTAAACTCTTAGTCTTTGAGTAATTTAATTTCCAAGATTTTTTTCGTGTTTTCGACCTTCTGTCACTAAAACGATTATAACTCCCTCAATTTGCTATGTAAATTCAAATCTGAGGATACCGTTGAGAGCATTGAATTTCCTATTGGATAGATGTCTGAGCTTTCTTGAGAAAAAAGGTTAAACATAAAAAAGCCCTATGAAAAGCAAATTTTACCTAATTTGGGAAACCTTGAGTTTTTTCTATCGGAAATGGAACAATGAGAACCAGCATTTTGTCAATACACAGGAATGGTAAAAACTGCGGCAAAATCTCACCTTTCCAACGGTGTAGTTAATTTTACTTTGCCAATTAGGGGAGAAAACTATGTTTTAAGCCCGTACGAAGGTGAGTTGGGAACCTGACTTGAGCCCACAGAGTGCACTGATTGTTGCCCCTTGCCGCTAGTCTAGGTTTAGTTTAACACACAGTCAAGAGGTAGACAGGGAAGCTGAATATTGAATATTGGGAAACCACCTCCCTTTGTGCTCAACGCTTACCCACTTTTCTCAGCCCCACTCCTATTCACCGCAATATCGTTTTTTTACACCATTCACCACCCCACTGATGAAATTTTCACACTCCAGTTAACCTTGAGCGTGTCATATAAAACAAAAAGTGTTAGTCGTTTCATTTTTTTCTATGATTTTTCAAAGTTTCTAATAATTAATTACTGACTATTCCATCTTACTATGAAACTTCGAAAAATCATAGAAAAAGAACTGCTAAACTTAGGAGAGCGCGGCTAGTCTCAAATTCTCAGGATGATACCTACGTTCAATGATGAATATAAAAATAGGGTGGGCCCGTATCCCATTTATTAGTAAGCAAATGAATGAATAAATTTAGTAGTATAAGTATATAGATGTTTATCTCTCACTGTTTTCGTAGGAATATTTATTGACTGCTGTGTTAGGTTGGCAGCATTGACAGCCCCATGCTCTCACCATTACTTACCCTTTCCATCTCACTCGTTGTTAGTTCTCTGTGCTCGACTCCATTCCTGATCCGCTCATAATTGAATATTAAGTATATTGCTTCCGAGACTGCAAGGCAGCGGAAGCTTTGTTTTCACTTTCAAAATGAAAAAAAATTTTTTGCTCCAAAATCAAAATTTCCACTCGCATTTTGCGTTTCAGAGCCTCCTGAACAAATTTGGTTCCGTGTCTGTCTGTCCATCCACATTTCCTTGTAACAGCCATAACTTCCACAATTTTGATCCGATTTTAACCAAATTTTCAGGGATCGTGCGGGCTAAGCTCTAGATTCTATCAACTTCATCATGATTGAATCAACGGTAGCATCTGCGCAGGCGCTAACGTGAATTCCTTGTGACGGTCATAACTCGGTCAATGTTGAACGGATTTCGGTCAGATTTTCAGGGATGATGTGGGTAAGGTCCCTTGAGGTCCCATAAGACAACCATCATAATTGCACTAGCGGTACGCTCTGCGCATGCGTGAACGAAACACCGTGGTGTAACAATTAGCAGAGGCAGTAGCCTCCCAGACGGCAAGCCTCTTTTTTACGTACAAGCGTGAATGCTCGGGCCATCCTCTTTGAGCCCGAACGCTCTGAATGCGCTCTAGCGGATGAACGGCCCGGTAGCAGGGTGGGCCAGCAACACAGGGTAAGTTTGGAAAATGAACTAATCGGGTGGTCCATCATGCTCAAAGTTGCCAAAAAATATCCCCAAGGATGTTTTAATCATGAATTTAGATCAAAATATTAATTAAATCCTGTAAATCAATTAAAAACTCCTTCAGTTTTGATCCGATTTAGACGAAATTTTCAGGGAACATGCGGACTACATCCTGGATGGTCCCATATTAAAATCAAAATTTTCCTTATTAATTTCATTTATTATATGTACCATTCAGCTTCCAATTTCCCACCTTATCAATTCCCTGATGCCAGAACCGGTCGTTTCTAGTTTTCTGGAATTTAATGGTGACGTACTGTGAAGGCCACGAGGAAGCTCATGTGCCATTTCCTTGGCAGTGTATTTTATATTGTTTTGAGTTTTTTATTATTGAATACTCCCGGTGTCCAAGGTATCTCAATACTCACTATAAATGGACCGGCAGAGCAACCGAGGTGAAACTGGCTGGGCAGCAAAGGGTTAAACCATTTTAAATTCCTAAGTACCAGTTCATGCACTGAAAGTTATAGTAACTAATAATAAAATTGATGTTATTGTTTCACATAAAAACATCAAACAGTTAGCTAACAGTTATATTTCGGATACCTTTCTGCCATGCGGCAAAATAGCGTTTTAGTGTATCTCACATGTGGAAAACGATAATTGAAAACCAAGGAAATAGATTCTAGATATAGGATTCTTTTGTCCAATAATTAGAACCCACCTAAAGGAGAAGGTAGTTTGTTCACATTAACATTATTTTTTACCTCTTGCTCGAGCTTCTTCATTTACTTCTTTGATCAGTCCTGTGATCTCCCTCAGAGTAGCATCCAGCCAAGTGTAAATTTGAAGTTCATTAGATGGGAGGTTCAAACCCCTAGAATCACAATACAGTTCCATGATAAAGAATGAATTCCTACAAAGACTTCTGTAATTTATTTGCCAAGATGGATACCTCATCATTTTCAGGACAAACTGTTAAATAGGAAAACCGTAATTTAACAAGGATGTTAAATTAACAAAGACTGGTTTGTTTGAGGCAATACCGCTACAGACCTAAGTTTTATTGTGGCTCAATGAATACAGATTTTCTCCTTTCTCTACACAGGCATGAAGGACCACAACACACATTGCTGAATTGATACATCAACACTTTAGTGATGAAACAATTTAAATCAATAAATTACAGAGGGATACAGAGTATGGTGGTCATAAAATTAGCAAGAGATAAGTTAATTAATTTAATAGCAGTGAAGCATTACGAACACATGTAAGCACTTCCCACAAAAGAAACATACATGTACACATTATAGTACGTTTTTGTAGAAGACTTTTTACTTATGCAGCGGCATGTTTCACATCGGGCGAGGTGACTTTTCAGAGAAAAATATTTGAAAAAACCTGTGGAACCGCGGATTTTTAGAAAAGTCACCAGACTTTACGCTCCGCTATGTTGGCTACCCTGCGCGCCTCCCCTCGCTCCGCCTTCTTGCGAGATGTGGAATTTTTGTCAATTTGTATGTTCATATCTGCGCAACCCCGAGCTTACAGCTTTTACTTTCATATTTTTCGTTTCTAAATCTCAGTTTTATTTATTTTATTTTGGTGCCATTTCGTTTTTGTGCGATTTGACGACATTTTAATGTCACATAGTGATGAATTCAGATCGCAAACGTTCGAAACACTCCTGGGTGCTCTCTCCCGCTTTCACCACCTCCCCTAGCCAGCAGGTGAATGATATCTCTAAATATGCTGGATAAGTAAACAGTCATCTTCGAAGACCGAACTATAATTACGAACTCAACTTACCTTCGGAGAGGATTGAGTACAATTATAGTAGGTCGAGGAGAAGACTTATGCTTTCACATCCTGTTTCACATCCCGTATGGTGACTTTTCAGAGAAAAATATTTGAAAAAACCCGCGGAACCGTGGATTTTTCGAAAAGCCACCAGAGTACGCTCCCCTGCATTGGCACTTTATTTGAAAGATTGTTGGATGGTGCAGGTGAATGACTGGGTGGTTGAAGAAAGGCGCTAGCCTAGGATGGGCACTAAACAGTCTTCCCCTTGACCTACTATAATTTACTGTACTCAATCTCTCCCGAAGGTAGGTTGAGTTAGTAAGTATGTATACTTAAGACACAAGAAATTTCAGGTTATGATATATGACAAAAGACAATAATATGCATTCAGTAATTGATTCAAGTAACTATGGAGGTAGAATGTAATGAATCCACAGATGAACCTTATTTGGTACTAACCAACCCACCTGAAATCATTTGGATTGTTGTGCCGCCCTGTGGAAACAAACAGGCGGAGCAGGAGAGGACATGTCTTCTCTCGGTCTACCGGTTTATCGTGGTCTTCAACTCGCACAAACGACTCGAGCGGCGCTCCACCCCCAGGCCCTGCGTTCTCCCTCTTAGGACCCAGCTTGGCGAATTTGGTAGCCATGTTTAAAAGTTCTCGTTGAAGAAGAAGGATCTAGACGAACACCTGAAAAATACAGTAATGCAACCTATGTTTGAGAAATTAAATTGAAGCTTTGAAACTGTCAACTCCTAGTCATCAATCTTGCCATCAACAATGCCAA
Source organism: Adelphocoris suturalis (assembly GCA_030762985.1). Lineage (NCBI taxonomy): Eukaryota > Metazoa > Arthropoda > Insecta > Hemiptera > Miridae > Adelphocoris > Adelphocoris suturalis. The sequence continues at coordinate 16,392,440 of CM061042.1, read as the reverse complement.
GATATTAGAGTATTTTTTCTTCCCATACAACTTTGTCCGGTCAATACAAAGAGCAGCATCTGTAGCAAGTGAGTGCAGATCCTACCCACTTCGCGTAATTTTTATTACTAAATATACATGGAGAACCAAACTAGATGCTATGCTAAAGGATGCGCTGACTTCACAGTACAACTAATGCACTTCTTCCATACACGAGAAAAGGGACACCTCACACATAAAAAAAAGGGGGGGGTCAAAAACCTTTGTCACTAGAAACAGTAGTAGATTAGGAGGGTATTTTTACTCCTTCTTTTCATCCACAATTCCCAACTTATTAACTTGTGAAATTCCCAACCCAACGATAGCGAAAGCGATGTTTTGAACAGGAGAAATCACATGTTGAAAATGGGGGCAGTAGTAAAGAACACCTGAAGTTGGGGCTTATAGCAAATGTCACAATGATACACAATGATATTTGAGTAACTTAGTTGATTTGTTTCCAATGCTGTACTGAACAGGTTCAGCTCAACAGCTTCCTACACAATTCCTGAAGGTCGCGATTCTCTACACAGACAGACCGCATACAACTTCGTGACGTCCATGGGTAAAAAGTAGATATAGGTATAACACAACACAGCAACAATAAAACTCCTGTCCTTTCGGTTTCATCTCAGATACCAAGGGATCTCGATTGTCATTTTATGCTACATTATTAGGAAGCAACTAACTTGAGTTGTTTCTGTCACTGCGGGATTCTAATTTCCCTTCAATCAACTCCAGCACAAACATCGTCGTTTCTTTCGATAGTCGGAAACGTGTTTGAAAATCGACATTGTTACGCTCCAGGAAAATAACTCTCACAGTCGAAGATGTTTAGTCCCCTGGCCTCCTGGCTCTGATCGTTAGGGTGTCGCAACTTCGGGAAATTAAGAATAATTTCTCGTAGTTGTGACGACGCGAGTTCGAACTCCTGTCGAGGTATCAAATATTTTTAGCCCGTTACGACATCATCAAGTAAATTGAAATAATCCTGACGTGGACGAACCGTATAAGGTCTTCGTTCGTATTCTAGAACGATTTCCTCATCCGAAAAATCGGAATCAATCAAGTCTACTTCGTTGTACATAATGACTTTATATTATTATAATACTAGAGGCCTGTTAGGGCTTGGAAAGCCCTAATCTAGTCCGTATCACAGTAGTACCTAACAGCAACTCAGCACATTATAGTAACGGTATAAGTCCTACCTATCAAATTTCTACAGTGAACAGGAAAGGATTTAGCTCACTCAGCTGATCAGAAAATACCCCATCACTTCACTCGTCTCCTAATGTCCCAGAGAGTCTCCCTATCAAATATCAACTTTCTAAAGTGAACAGGAAAGAATTTAGCTCACTCAGCTGATCAGAAAAGACCCCATCACTACGTTTCTTACTTACCGACACTTTTGCAACAAACTTGGAGCCGTGCTGATTCGGAATTATATATAAAGACCGTTCGGAATTATATATAAAGTCCGCTAAGTTCTTCAGTTTCAATTTCTTCGTTCAGAAATAACTCTCCTAGATGTTAGTAACTACACTACGTTTCTTACTTACCGTGAATTGATGGCAACTGTTGTTACCGCCACAGCCTAATAAACAACTCTCGTTGATAAGGACCGCCTAGAACACGATCAAGGTGGGTATAGAGACGAACGGCGACACTTTTGCAACAAACTTGGGGCCGTGCTGATTCGAATGAGCGGTCTAACACTAAAATCGGACCGCGAAGTTCTTCACAATTTCAAAGACCGTTCGGAATTATATATAAAGATATATAATATATTATATTATTATTACTACTACACGTTATAACCTCTCTACAAAACGATATCCACCAGATAAATCCCTAAGATACCGGTATCTTGCAGGTAAATGTGAGTTGATAAACAGCCAACGAGAAGTTATCCGAGGCCGCTAGTTACCTAAAGTTTTGCCTAGGCTTTATCTCTGATTGATAAACGGCCCCAGTTAGATGAAAATCGTATGATGGATAACTACAATGAAGCTCATGAGAGGATATTCTGAAGCTGACTCGAATGCAAGATTACTTAGGTCTCTATTTAAAAAAAAAATTGTAGATGAATTCATATCCTTTTGAAACGTTTGAATACTTGAACATATGATGTACAGTGGTGGGAAATAACTTACCACAGGATGAAACGATATTTCCTCTTAGATCTGAAGGAAAAGGAAAGTAATTACAATACAAAACTATAGGTAAATAGCATAACGATTGCAACTACACCACAAAACAGCTTATAATTGGGTTGTGGATATTGTTGTTGTTTGTTTGCTCTGCTCTTCTGATCGTAGCTGGTTTGCTGTGTGATCACTGTTGTGGTATATTTCTTGCTGCTTTCTCGTTTCTCTGTTCCAGTAGTAGTAGTATGGGTACTCGGGTAATTTTCCGTTATCCCCCCCCAAGTCAATTTGTCTTCAACACTCCCGCCCGTGTTTCTAGGCATCATTTCTTACTTAGATTATGTTATGTTATATATTTTTGAAATGCGAGCTTGCAAGCATCCACACCGCCAAAGTATACACATCATTCTGACCTTCATGTCCAACTAATCTGTATTTTTACTAAGGGATTGACTACTTGATGTTATGTAATTTTGACCACCAACCTATACACAGCATTCTGATCTATTCGTGCGAATTCATGTGCATTCTACTTGTGCAAATTCATGTGGAGGCAATCAAACCACAACCACGCCATTTTGTTTCAACAAATCCTCACTGACATCGGCAACTTCTGAAAACACGGCAATTCTTTTTTCCTTCTTTTTTTTAATATAGTTTCTTCCCACAGCTTGAAATTGTCACCAATTCCACGTAAATATGTAATCATATATATAATCAATCAATAAGATTGATTGAAAGAGAGATTGAAATAATCAATAAGAAATTAACTGGGGGGGATAACGGAAAAGTACCAGTACCTACTCGGGTTGTGTGTTGTTCCAAACTCCTCAGCTTGTTATTGCTCCTCTATATGTCATTGCCTGTCTATTGTCATGCCTTTCCTTGCCTATGTGAGCTGTTTTATCATCCTTTGCCCTAAAGAGGTGCATAGTATAATATTTCTATCAGTTTAAGAAGGATGTTCGGTTCCTTAAGGGGACCCGGAGGGTAGTCAAAATAGAAAGCAAAAATGTGGTAACTTTGGGAACCTGCCCTGACCTAATTATTGGTCCAATCTGGCACAAATTTTAACCACACCTTCAGAATATAGTATACTCAAAACGCATCGCTCAGTTTTTTTAAAATACAACTTAAAAATTACCACGGAATTTTCAAATTTTGATTATTTTCACCAAGTGCATTATGGTTGCCGCTACCGCCCCACTAACATTTTTTCTTCAAAAGTTGAGCCATGCAAATGTTCTCCTCTTCATGCTGAGAATTCCATAGAAAACAAATAGTCGATATCTCTAAAGGCCCTTTCACACGAGCGATTTTTTCCGGCAATAATTGCAGAAAAAAGTATTGCGCAACTATTTCAAAAAAGTTGGACAACTATTCTCTCCTCGAAAAAGTTGCCGAAGATTGCAGGCAATTAATTGACGGGAGTTGTACAACATTTCAGGCCCACAAGCCCTCTCGGCAACTGTTGCATCGTGTTGAAATGAAGTCCAAGGGGTTTGGAAAATTATTGCACTATTGCGGCAATTTTTCGGCCTTGGGTCGGGAGAGGGAACGAAACAGCCAATCACATTGAGAGTTTTCTGTGATTCACATTTTTCGCCAATCAGCTTCCTCACCAGTGTGTTCCCCACATTTATCTCAGTGTCTCTCGTTCTCGGTCGCCCTTCGCCCCGCTTGTGAAAATGAACTGGCCAAATGAGAAGATAATAGATTTTATTAACTCGATTCACGTTCGACCGGAACTGTGGGACGTTGAAGACCCGAAATACAGGGATCGGATCGCAAAAACGGATGGGTGGGAGGCGGTAGCGTCCGAATTCCAGATTTCGTTGGATGAGGCGTTAAAAAAATTTCGAAATTTACGCACTTATGCAAAAAGTGAACAAAAAAAGGGCAAAAGTGGAACTGGTGCAAAAAGAGGTGAGAATTTCAGAGGTGAGAGCCAACCCACATTCTCTCTGGCTCAGAAACTGGCGCTGCCAAATTCCCCTCTTTTTCCTTTGGTTGGCAGCAGCAGCGACGACGACCACGGCAGCAGCGACAACCACCTCTTCACCGTCCATGGCGCAAATTGTTGTCGCCCGTGTAAACGAAATAATTGAGCAATTTCTATTGCTCAACTTTATTGGTGCAACACAGTGCAATTATTTCCTTGCAACATCTTGACGCAACACGAGGCAATTTTATTGCTTTGTGTTGCGTACAACTTTTCTAGTGCAATTTTTTTGGAGTTGCGCAACTTTTGTTGCTCGTGTAATCGGCCCCTAACACAGCCCAAGATATGGGTTCCGAAAGAGCAAAACCGTTATTGTCAGGAAACGCACAAAAACCAAACCATCAGCGCAGCAGGAATGGGCGCTCACTGAGATTTGATCGTCTTATCACTTCGATTGTGGCTTCCACTCGTTTCAAGTGGAAGTAGAATATTATTCTAGACAAATAAGAACTATACAACAACGTTTATAGAAGTAGAAGAAGTCTTACAACAACAACAACTTTGATAAGATTGATTAGATTTTGTTTTGGTTTTCTTGCGTGCTCTCAGTTGTTTGGGATCATTTTGACCAGATTTTCCGTTTTTTCTAAAATAATTTTACCTATTTATCTCTTCGAAATGTCTCGATATAGGAAAGTGATCAAAAAAGTGAAAAGAATACCTCCACATTTGCGATCATCAAAACCTGACACAGATGTAGTTGACGAAGACAGCACATCTATTCGATCCTCCTCTTCGGGTATCTCCTCCTCAGGAATGAAACTCTTCTCAGGGTTGGTAGAATATGACAATTATTCATCTTCTGATGACTGTTATGATATTGTAAATATCAAGGAGTATTCTGAATTTTTATGCCAGTTTATGCGGTGCTTCCGATGCCAAGGAAAAAGTACTTTCAGTTATGGAAAACGAGTTTATTGGGAGCCCCCTAGCTCAAAATTTAAAATATATATCGAAAATGCAAAAAAAAAAAAAAATTGATGTTTTTGACCCTGACTACCCTACTTACGGGTCCCCAAACCTTTCTAAGCTGGGTCCTATGATTCCCAGTTTCTCTAACTTGTACATCAATTGTTCTCTGTCAATGGCATCGAATGCTTTTGCGACATCGATTAGTATCCATGGGTGCACCTTTCTTGTTCTTATCTCTATATCATAAAGGTCCGTTGTTAAAGCAAATAACGCATCATTTACCCTCTTATTTTTGCGGAAACCACATCGATCAAGGTTTATTGAGTTGTTTCTTTCATGGTATGAATATAACAGATTTCTGTACGAGTTTTTCTAGTATTTTGGACAAGACAAGTTGGCGGTGGTACATCATGTCGGTTAAAAGGTCCAAGCCAATTACAGCCCGTTGCAGTGAACCCTTTCTCCTTGCTATTTTTCAACATCAATTAATAATTGAAAAAGTCGCGAGGTCCTCCTCTTGAAGCCGGAAGAGCGAAACAAAGAAATGGTTTGTTTATTCCGAGTCCGCGAAGGGGGTCATTGTCTTGCCGATGTAGCTGACACAAAAATCGCTAGCTGCCTATTCATTTCCTCTCATTAAATAATTATAATTTAATGATTGTAATGATGATTCTTATTGTAATAAAAAATTATAAATATGTGCGAGTGTTCATGTTTTGCCCTAACTGAAGCTTGATTTTTACGAGCTGGATCCATTTTATAGGCACTAAAAAATATACTTCCCGTTTCACCTTAAAAAGAACAATACTTACAGTGAAAAACCTCATTCAACTTTTGGTTTTGTGAATAATCTACTAGTGATCTCTTTTTTCCAGAAGTGGCTCCGAAAGTGACGTGGAAAGTCGACAGACGAAAATTGAAACGCATTTTTGGGACATATCTATACTTTTTACACGTCATATTTTCATGTACAGTAGAACCTAGAATACATTCGAACCTTTATACTTCTGACTTCGCTTATCGTAGTCTGCCGACTACAAAAATTTAAAATTGAGAAAACTATTTTTTAAGAGGGTTAAAAACTTGAAGGGTTTCAGGTACTAAGGGCCTAAGTGCCATTTCTGACTTTTTCCCGATAATATTTTTTCCGAGACCTATACGTATTATACCAGTAGCAATTTTTCTAGAAAGGGCCGTAGCACCAATCAATTTGAGTCGACGGCCACAACGCTATGTTACCAACGTTCTCTACCCAAAATTACCCGTTTTTCCCTAACGTCTTAAGTCGATGAATCAATTTTAATAGAAGGGGCGTAAGTGCCTCGGCAACCTTCCTATTCGGTTTCGTTTATCATTTTCATTGTTAACGTATACGTTATTTTCGTTAGTTAATTGTTTAAAATTGTGTATGGAAGGAATTGAAAAACGTGCTAGGGGACATGAAGGCGGCGAGATAAACAGAGCAAGAAAAAAAAAAAAAAAAAAAAAAAAACGAAAGGCGATAGCTACATACAGCACCAAAGAGTCGAAAAACCGAAACCCATAAAATTGATGCTATCAGGCCTTGGAGTAACTTAATTACACTTGATTAAACCAAATTTTGATTAGATGCAAATAAATACTCTTCCGTTATTTTACTTGCGAGCTCTCACCTTATCCTCTATTGAACACTGCAAGAATCTCGATCGAAAAGAGGAACGATCTGTTAAGCATGATTGGCTATTTACCGGATGAGGCCCATAAAAAGTTTTATTTGGAAAAATTGGCATAGTGTTAGTGATGAGGCTTCTCACTATCTAAAATGGGTTGTAATAAGTTGTATTTTTTACTAAAAAAAAAATAATAAAAATATGTTTGATGTTATTTCTATATAAGAATTTACCGTTTGAGAGGGTAGAATGTTACTTACGGGTCCATTTACAGTTTATATTATTTACAAGAAAACCATGTTACCTGTTTTTAATTGTTTGAAAATGAGTAACCTTGTTAAGTGAGCAAAGAACTTACATTCTCTATTATGTCCTCTTAATTTGATTGTGTTGATCTGTTGTTTGGAGTCTACATACCAATCATTTTTTTAAATAAAATTGAGACTTTTTTTAGATTATCTACCTGAAATTAGGTAAAATGTTAATACTGAGTTGACTTTGAAAATTATTATTTAAATAAAAATTAGTCATAAAAAGAATGTTAATGTTATGAATTTATTATTAAAAAAGTTTTGCAGCAACTACTTACTGATTACGTGAAAACATCTTTTTTTAATCCATATCCCCAGATAATTCTGCTAAAATGAAAAACCATTAATGTTTTAAACCGTTTACTTGAGGAAAACTTGAATAAGTAGGTGGTTATGGCATATAGGCATGTGGTAAAAGGATGAGGCACTTAGGCCCTTTTCATAAGATGGCAATCAAAATAATTTTTTTTAAATATTCGGGCAAAGCATTGGAAACAAATTGAGCTATAAATAAGATACCTTTCAACAAGATTAAATTACGGGGGAAAAAAATCATTTGTTTAGAACGCATTTTGTAAGAATAGCGAGCAAATTAAAATTTCAAATGTCAATAACTTTTTTTAGTATTCATGGCACTTAAGCCCTTTGTACTTGAAGCCCTTCAATTGTTATGGGACAAGAGTTGTTGCAAATTACTTATAGAATCGACTCCTGCAGTTTGGTAGAGCTGTTGTGTAGGGTAACGACCTCACAACCGCGTCTGGGTGGGTGGGTGGGTAGGGGGAGGGTCAGGATATCTTTGAAGGAGGCGCACACTGGGGGATTGAAATACCTTCCATCGAAACAGAGGGTCCGGGTCAGTGTTGGGCATAATCTTATCGTCCGAATCGTTGTCGATTCTGAGTCAACTGCGATTATATTCGTATTCGTATAATAGTATTCGTCTGTCGGCGATTACACGAATACAACCCATAAAAATGCGTCACGGTCATCAATTTCAATAGGGCGTCCCTCCTATACTATGCGAAGCCTTGCTAATATTACCTTGCTTCAGAGGGACGTCCAATTGAAATAGATTTGAGACAAATAGGCTAGGCTTCAATCGTTGAATTCGCTTTAAGGACGTCCCTCTGAAGCTAGGTAATATTTGCAAGGCTTTGCATATTACAGGGGGGACGCCCTATCGAAATTGATGACCGTTACGCATTTTTATGGGTTGTATCCGTGTAATAGCCGACAGACGAATACGAATATAATCGTAGTTGACTCAGAATCAACGAACAATTATCGCGATTACAATCGTATTCGTATTCGACGATAAGATTTTGCCCAACACTGCTAGGGACTATGGGGGATTGGAATTCCTTCCATCAAAGCAGAGGGTCCGGGTTAAATAATCGAAGTTCAACATTGAAATGACAGTATTTCAAAACTTTCTGTTTGTATGCTTTTTGAGCACAATACAAAAAGTTATAGTCACGCAACATGATCATAAGAGCGAATTTTTGTAAGCTATCGTATTATAGCATATGAACAGAAGAGTTCTTCTAATCTTAGTTTTCAAGTGGCCAGAATGACTCAAGACTGAAACAATAATTGCCATAAATGTCACACTTTTTATGCAAAAGAGGGGACGAATTGATTTGTACAGAGATGGCATAAGAGGTGAAGAGAACCTATAGTAACTGGCTGGATTTATTCGAATTCACGTTAACTATTCAACCAAATTATTATATGAATCCGGTCCTAAATACTGAAGATACGAGTATCAATTTATTATTTCTCACGCATCTTCACGAGTGCGACAGATCTTACAAAACTAACGCTATTGGAAACGAGAATACGGTTTGCCCAATCCAATCAACAAGCAAACCTCCAGCAGAGAGCAGTGAGAACTTGAGCTTAATGTTTTAAGGGAGTTTCGGATCACCTGAGTAGCTCAAGGTTTTCTGCTTGCTCAGCAGAGTGCGAAGGGGTCCGCGGGAGCCGTTAATGCTTCAGAGATGACAACTTGAAGGGGTGACGCCACCTCCGTGGGCCAGTTTCGTCAAAGGTTTAAATCCCATTTGAATAGAACTATAGAGCCCGATAACTCAGTGAGAAAGCTTGTAATACGAGAAGGGGTCGCAAGGTAGATGGGGTTTATTATGTCCGTGGAAATGAGTAGAGAAAAAAAATGAACTGCTGACTTATTTTATGGCAAAAAAAGACTTCTTCTAAATAATAATTTGCTATTCAAAAAAAGGGTTTAGAATTTTCATTTTATTATTATTATTATTATTATTTTTTTTTTTTTTTTTTTTTGCAGTTTTTTTCGATTTTACACCTACGTTTTTGAACATAAATTTGCGTGTAAAATTTTGAATGTTCAAAGTTTGTATAGTTCATAAACTTTATTTTGAACAGGATTCCGCTAAAAATATAACTTCATCGATATTAATTGGGTTTTGCCATTCTTTGTGATTTTTCCAGCACAGTTTTTGAGATTTGATTTCCAAAAACATCGTGCTCAAAAAGTGCTGCCTACCGAACATATCCTTTATTTTAGAATGCTTGATTTTATGACTCAAAAAGTTCCAGTCATGCAGCATGATCGTATGTGCGAATTTTCGTAAATTATCGTATTGTATAATGTTAAATTGTTTTGAAATTTGAGATTTTTGTGTGCAAGGAAATTGTTAATATTCATTTTATCGCAAAAAACGTATTCTAAATAATAATCTACTATTCACATAGAGGTTTTGAATTTTTAGCTTTTTTGCAATCATTATAGCTTTTTTTTTTAGCAGATTTTAATGAATTTCAAGTTCATTTAGCGAATTTTCGTAGAAAATGAAGCTATTGCAATGGCTCGGAAAATTTTAAAATAAAATTTTTTAAATTTTCGATTTCGATAGATGGATTCGGCCTTGCTTCTTCGTTTTCAATTCGTTATGTAAGAGTTAGGTAGGTACTATTTCTTTTTACGATTGAGTGTTGCCATCTCAAAATAATTTATAAAAAAGCATCTTTCACTATTGCAGGGCTATCCAGTATTACATAATATTTACAATTCCTCGTATTCTAAACACTCAATCGATTCGAGGAAAAAATTACGATAGATAATTTTATTGATTAGATAATTAGATGATTAATTTATAGATAACTTTAATGTCAACGATGAAATTCTTCCGACTCTCACTCGAAAAAACCGTACTTAATATGATTAATTCGGTAATTTCTTTGACCTAGGTCATAGAAATCGCTCAATTGGTGAGTATATTAGGAATATATCGGCGTTCTAAAACTGAGTCAGGAGTGTGTCCTTGGGTTCTCTCCCTCCCTTGGTCCAACCTCATCTCATCCGGGAAGGCTAACAGCCGGCTTCCTCTGTCCCACACATTAGGTAGGTACTGTATCAAGCGGCGCTGTCGTCCCAGTGGCGTGAGGAACACCATCTAATACCTACTCAGTTACCTTTCAGAACCATAAATCTAGTAAGTCAGCATAAATCTGTACCTATTATACGAGAAAAATATGTTGTGTAGGCCTTGAACGAGCAATCTTGACCTACTTAATAGACGCTCGAGACTTCCCAACCAGTTAATGTAGGCTATATGTGTACACATACCTATCCAACTGTCACCTCTCATACTTATGACCTGTCTTGCTTTGTGCTTGTGTCGTTTTTGATAATTGCATCTAGAAATCTATTCATCTATCTATTCAAAAAATGAAGTAAATATGATTCACGAAAACAGTCGCAAGAAATGTACCTATGTATTCTGCAAATAATTCGTCCGATCAGTCAGTTCTGGCTTATCACACTAGAAACTCATTACCTATATAGGTAGTACTTAAGTCAATGATTTGGCAGTTGCCATGGCTAGGTCTTTCCGTATTCGGAAATCTGCCGTCAGAAACTAAATGACTGTTCTGTCAATAATTTTTAACGAACTACTTAATGTACATTGATGCATCATTCAACTGTAAAATACAATTGAAAGAAATTTTGAACGTTGAATTTAAATACAAAAGAAATTAGGTAGGTACTAATTTTTTTAACTTCATTTGGCTCGTTAAAAAAAAAATCTATCTGCCATAAAATTTACGAGTTATTTGGTACCTAACATTAATCCTTATATATAAAACTAAAGTTCGTCTCTATCTATATATACTGGCCGATCCGGCTTGGTTCGCTCGTCTCCACGTCCAGCCCCCGGACCCCCCCCCCCCCCCTCACCCGTTGAGGTATATTAAAATTGAAACATGTAGGGAATGTTACTCGCTAGTATGGCTGTGTAGATGTGGTGGTCTTTAAAGTTGTGTGGGACATGTGTGTAATAATTTGCTGCGTTTTCTATGTGGGACCATGAAAAGTTTATTAGGTTCAATAAAGATAGAATCATTTATCTGCGTAAAAGGGCAATCCAATTAAGATCATGTGGAACCACGAAAAGTTTTGTTGTAAGAACATGATATGGATGTTACATTTTTGTTCGTGAGGAAGCTATACTGCCCACCCAACCTGGCAGACGTTTTTTTCTGTTGGAAATTGCTTTCAAACAAATTAAATCTTATAAACTATGTGGAATCACGAAAAGTTCATTAGGTTTAATAAATATAGGCCATTATTTTATCTGCGTAGAAGGGATATCCTTTTCCCAATCAATTATTCGGTAAGTGTCTTTCAAAAGTGAGAGATTCCTTTCTTCAAGAGGTTCGAAGGCCAAGATTAGATAATTACGTTGCGACAGAATAAGGAAGAGCGACCAACGTGTTAGTCTACATTTTCGTTCACTACAATCGGAAAAAAGTGTTTCATGTCTCGAGACTTGCATGCGATCAAATTGGAATTTCAACGAACATTTTGGGACCAACCCGAACAAAAACCGTCGAAATTTCCTCTGTCTAAGGAAGAAAAAAACCAAAGCGGGGAACGCATTTTTTCCCGTAATTTCCCGCATTCTTTCACTGATTACTCCAGGAAGACGGCATCTTTGATTTTGACAGCACAATCGTGTTCTACGGGTACTGAGATTTTTTAACTTTGTCGCTAACATACGAAGTGTTCTCGATCAAATTTTAATGTGGTAGTGGATAGAAGATGGAGTGCTCGGCGAAAAAAAGCGCATTAAAAATGCTCCCACCCTCCAGCCCATGGTTCGGGTGGGAGTAGAAAATTTTAAAATCCCTTATGCTCTTTGTAAAATCCCAAGAGGATCCCCCCACTCGTAGACCCCCCCCCCCCCACTCAGCCGTTTGGCCATGCATATAGACGACAGACAGACATGCAGACATAGTTTCATTCTTATAAAATAGTATGGAATTGTATATTCCTATGTGTGTTCCCGATAGACCGCTAAACGGCTGGACCGCTTCTGACGGGAGCCTGCTCAGTCAACTCTCAATTTCATTCTAGGTCTGAACCTTTCTTTCTATACATCCTTCTATTTCATCAACGGAGCTACCCTTCACAACCGATTTGTTTGGTTCCCTGAACTTTTGTTATTATGGTTGCCAACAGGCAGTTTGTTAGCGGCGGCAATTCGTGACAAGTGGAGAAGAAGCGTTGACGGGTTGCTACCGGTGTTGCGATTGAAGCATAGGTTGCATTATTGATAAGTGATGGAGGACGGGAATTTGATATTTCGTGCGAAGAGCGGGACGGAAACTCGATTTGTTTGGCTCCTGAAACTTTTTTATGGCTGCCAACACGCAATTCGGGCCCTTTCTTCGCGCTTGTTTGGTTTTGACGATTTCGATTAGCTGAGTGAGCTAAACTCTTTCTAGTTCATCCTAGGAAGTTGAAATTTGATAGGGTGACTCTTTGGGACAAAAAGAGACGATTGAAATTATGGGCTCTTTCCTAATCAGCTGAGTGAGTTAATCTATCCTGTTAACGCTAGTGTCAACTCGTAAATCGACAATTTACTATTGACATTGGACGATATCTGAGACAACGATAAGCCGACGTCTTCAATATGCAGTTCTCTGACCCAACTCACACAAACACGACTGCGCTGATGTCAGCAAATTACGAGAAATGGCGTGACGTTGAAATGAGGCTAAATTTCCTCGCTCGCACCCTGAAGAATTGTTGACCGTCCAGTTACTTAGGTCAGGAAAACTGGTACCCAATGAACAATGGAATTAATTACTAGGAACGGCTTGGAGGAAATTGCTGGGCGATGATTGGGTCCGCCAAAAGCAGACAACTCGGGAAGCCCCTTGACGAGTCGTTTATCGCCCAGCAATTTCCTCCAACTCGTTCCTTGTAATTAATTCCATTGTTCATCAGGTATCAGTTTTCGTGACGTAAGTCACTGGGCGGTCAACAATTCTCCTTACTCCTTTCCAGGGTGCGAGCGGGGGAATTTAGCCTCATTTCAACGTCACGCCATTTCTCGTAATCCGCTGACATCAGCGCAGTCGTGTTTGTGTGTTGGGTGAGAGAACTGCAAATGAAGACGTCGGCTTATCCTTGTCTCGGATATCGTCCATTGTCAATTGTAAATTGTCGATTTACAAAGTGACATCTACTACAATTGAAATTTGATAGAGACTCTCTGGGTCATTAAAAAACGATTAAAATGACGGGCTCTTGCGAGATCAGCTGAGTGAGCTAAATTCTCTCCTGTTCACCCTAGGAAGTTGGAATTTGATAGAGTGACTCTGGGACAGAAAGAGCTGATTGAAATTATGGGATTTTTCCTAATCAGTCCGGGCCTAATTAGGCTGCTTTTATGCTGTAATTCGGCATGCAGTTTCCGTAGTTACGAACACAAGACTTTAGAAAAAAGGGCCTTCTATCCTTGAGTTTTCTCTCCTGGAACTGAGGCTTCGTCAGGGATAAAACTTTGCAATATAAACATTTCGAAATTTTTTAAAAAATAAATACTAGCTTTGTTCCAACAAGGACAAAAGGGCGCCCTAGAGGAGCTCAGAGCTGGAAATTGCGTTCCAACAAGGTTATGGGGTTGAGAGCTCCGTGTTCCAACAGATCTTAGAGCGCCCCCAGAGCTGCTCCGGGGGTGCCACAAGCAGCCCCATACTTTTGACGGGGTCTCATCGAGAGCTCCGAGCCCTACGCATGCGCATTTTAAAATAACCTGCTACGCATGGGTAAACTACAATCCGCGTAACCTTCAACAACTGTTAAGGCGTTTTGACCTCTCGGGTGAGCTCTGAAGCGTTCCAACAACTACGAAAGTGGGTGACTTGGAGCTAACCCCACGGCAACTCTGGAGGAGCCCCGGGGGTTGCTCTCGAAGCGTTGTTGGAACAAATCTACTTAGGTACCAACTATTTATTTTTTCTTTTTTGAGATAAAAAATCGAATTCAGAGTTATCAGTGAGATAAAATAAAATTTAAAATTGTTTAAGTTTATGTAGGTAACTGTATCATGTCCTTCAGCTCCTTGACGAAGAGTTCTAAATGAAGCGAATATAGTCAGGATGATCTAAATTCAATTGAAAAACTGCACTTACGCACAAGACCAATCAAGTTATAATTGAATTCTTCTCTTTTTCCCCTCATTTCAACTGTGCCCACCGCGGACACTGTAAAAAATTACAACCTGCCCGCTTCCTGTCTATTCGATTATCATTACTTCAAAATTTAGAAGCCACTGCAATAGCTTCATTGTCTACGAAAATTCGCTAATAACCTGTTACCTACATTAAAATGATGCTTTTATATCCACTAAACTAGCTGTCATGTGTAAAACTAGGATACCTACCCTCGTTGAATCCAGTCATTGATCAATCATTTTCTTTTCCAGTTGCAACATGTCTGTGGAGCTGACATATTTCCCGATGAGTGGCCTTGGAGAGCCGGTGCGCGTCATGCTTAGCTACGGCGGTATTCCTTTTACCGACAAGAGAGTTAGCAAAGAAGAGTGGGTCTCACTTAAACCTGGTAGGTACACAAATTTAGTTTTCTTGAAGCAATTCAGCTAATGGTCTTATAAAGGAAACAGCCCTATTCAGTCAATATAATTTGGCATTTAGTTACATAATTATATCTCTAGGTATTCTTAACTTAAGGCCTGGCTTCACAGAACGCAGCCTGTGCTTGTCACAGTGAGCAGTAATCTCTGTCCGGCTCAGTTCTATGGTATTTAATCTCTGAAGCTGAAATTTGAAACAGGGATTGTATGAGACAGTTAGAATGGAATTTCAACGTGCCCCATAATATGGCAATTGAGCTCGTAAGCTAATTTCTACGCCGTTTAAACAGGGGAAGTGCAGCTTTAGTATTTTCAGTTTTTCCCGTGTATTCACTTACAGTAAGATATTTTGGCCGTTCGAAAGGACGCTGAATAGGTTAATGTTTTAACGCTGCTGTTACACTCCTCTACCTTTTAGTACGTTGCTTCTTTCCCTTAGCCCAAATCTGTCCTTTATCTTTCTGAAAAGTCAGTATAGGAATGTGTAATCCGCAGAGACGAAGTTTGGACAGTTGCCGCGCCTGCTCATTGATGGATTGGAGCTCTATCAATCCCGAGCGATCTGTCGTTACATTGCTGGGAAATTGAACCTTCGTGGGAAGACAGACAAAGCTGCTGCCTTGACTGACATGTGGGTTGACAGTTTGGATGATGTCAGACAAAGTAAGGTTATACCCCTATAACCCTCGAATTTTGAAGCTTGATAGAAATAACTTTTGAAATCATCAAGATAACATTAATATTTTCTTTTATTCTTTGTTCTTGTAACGGATTTCCATGTAGAACATAACTGCATCACGTTTATTTGAAATAGGTGCTCAAGAAAACGGTTTAAGAATCTATCATCTACATAGTCATTTTCATAAATTATTTAAAATTTTGATGACATTGTTTTTCTGTTGCGTAATGTAAACATTGTTTTATTCAAAGTGATTGTGCGTTGGTATTACCAACCTGACTCTGAGGAAAGGACGAAGAATTTGGAGAAAGTTAAAAAGGAAGATCTTCCCAGGGCACTGTCTATTTTTGAGCGTAATTTGGAAATTGAGGGGTCCAAGTTTTTTATTGGCAATGAGGTGAGTGAGATATCGATCCCTTCTTTGGCTTCTTCGAAATGATAACTATTAAGAAAAAATTTGGAACGTTCAAAATTATGATTGAAATTATGGAATTGACTAATGGTCAAAAGAACAGCTATTCTATCTCCATTCCAAAGCAAGCATGGTTTAGAAAAACATATTTTTATTTTATTTTTGTAACGAATATCTCCTCAATCAGGTGAAGACCTATGCCATAAACAATTGAAAAATAATCGGGAAGCCTATTGGCTTCAACAATAACATCAGAAGTGGAGTTTCATGAATCTATGAACTATCTATGTTCCTCTTACTGGGTGTTTCACAATTCTGTTGCTTGTCAACACTAAATAACACACCAGAACAGATAGGTACCCGTCGCTGGTTAAGGGTTATGCTCAGATGTAGCCTGTAGCCAGATGTGCCTATCAAATCAAGCTTTTGCTCCCTTCTGGTTTGTAGCATTCACCACTTGCACGCCGAAAATGCATCAGAAATTTTGAGATTAACAAAGTAATGATCAGATTTAAACCTCTGCTAGGAATTGCATGCCTCCTCTTTATTTCAGCTGCCCGACCTCTAGATGGCAACGCTTATTCCGACTGCATCATGAGTGGAGGTTCGTTTATGGTGGCCCCTGGGAAAGAACTGCATTACACACCACAGACATCCATCCCTATTTTACAATAACGTGCAAAGATATTAGGACACATTAGAATCCCAGCCACCCTAACATGTCATCTTGGTAGACGGTGTAGCTACCTGTAGGGTGTGAATGTGCTGGTAATCTCTTCCATTGCCTTCTCAGTCTATCCATTGTTAAAAAGGTGGCTCATACCAGTGAAAGGCGTGGAGCGCAATTTCATCAACTGATTTTATCAACATGTAGGGCAGCTGAGAATTCAGCTGAGTGAGCAGGGTTCAGTTGCACTATGTTGCACTAGTTGCACATAGTTGCACTAGTTACAGTTGCACTAGTGCTTATAATGTCAACATCAGCAATTGCAAATGTGATGTACCAGCTCAATCTCCTGTGGGGCTAGCAGGTGGTATAAAGGAATGGTTGCACACAGACAGAGAATGTGGCCTTCCCAATTCAACATAAGTGTAGATGTAGGCACTTGTGATACCAAGTGGGATACCTACAGCAGAGGGGCTCCCTTGTCCAATTCATGCAGCCTCCCCCCAAAACCTCCAAAGACTAATGCGAAAGTTTAGCTTTTCCTGTAACTGTGTCCAAAAGGTGCTGCATTTGCTATGGATTCAGCTGAGCCTTGGACTTGCACAAATACATCATTAATTACTACACATTCAAATTTCCATTATGAACAATGTGCTGTAATTGGAGTTTATACAATCTTGGATCCATTGCAGCAGTTTATTTGTTGTCGCCGAAATTAACTAAAATAAATTATAGTTCATATGATTACCTGTGCTGTTTGACTGAATTTTTAAAAATGTAATGTTTGATCCTTAAGTAGATTAATTATTGACCAGATAGCTTTAGTTATAGACAGTTATTCTTCAATGCCCATCACATTGATTTTAATATTTTTTGGTCTAGTTGTCATGGGCTGATGTGATGCTCTTTGCGTACATTCTGTACATCAGCGAACTCCTGCTCACCCCCAGCTCCGACATCTTGGCTGAGTTCCCCATCCTGCAGGCTATCTACTCCACCATCCAGAGCAACCCAGGTATCCAGAAATATCTTGAAACTCGGCCACCATCTCCCCCGGACATGAGAGTTATATTCTCTTAAATGCCTTTAACTTCCGCTCTGGCAAAATTAACATCTCCAGTTTTCCATCAAGAACGTTGCCTAGATTTTATTTTCAAAATTGTTTACAATTTTCTGCTCACTCCTTTTTTGTACAATTTGTTAACTATGAAGTAAATGTGTTTCTGTCTATTAAATTTACTCAAAATTTGAGATTATTTTCTACATAAGTACAGTTTTATAGTATTATCAGATACCTAATATGATCTTTATATAAAATTCATTCTTGGCTTGAATGGCATTCCCTTTGTTCCTTCTGAGATTTCCAAATGACTGATTAAAGTTTCTATTCTTGTTTTTATGTTAATAAATATGCATAAAGTTTTGAAATTATTTGTTCCATTGGATATCCCAACTTACCTTCCAGGTGATGGAATATTAATAGGAAGGTCGATATGTTACCGGAATTCAATATATTATACTGTCAATTCAATATATTGAATTCAATAATATAATATTCAATATATTATTAGTTGAACTATGCATTGTAGGCAGGTACTTAAATCCATTCTACTCCCCTTAAGAGATACCAAACTACCTACCTAAAGGATTATTTTAATTACATTTTTTCATTTCTTTTACCCCAAAAATAGATACCTACTCAGATTTCAGAAAGAAAAATCCAAAATGCCTACTTACTCTTATTCTGTTGTACGACAGAAGACGATGGAACATTTCAATAGTCACTACCAGACTTCAGTGGTGGTTCCAAGCGACCAAGGGTGTTATTCTAGACTCAAAATCCGCCATTGAAACCTCAATGCACATCAGGTCTGGTCAGGAGCGAGGATCAAGAAAAATCAAACTGGATTGAATTCAAGTCACGTGTGGTGTGAGCGTTTCAGTGAGTGAGTGTTTCACGCGATAGAGCGTGCGTACGTAGGACAGTCCACACAAATCATTTGGTTTGATTCCGGTTAATGCTTGCAACGCTGAAATTGCCAAAACGCCAACTCGCTGCAGACGATTCAAGTATAACGGGGCGTCAGGAGGGAAAGAGCACATGAAAGAGTGTATGTGTAAGGCCTAGTCCTACGTGAAGCGTCTGGAGCGTGTTGGCGAGAGTTTGCTCGATCGAATAAATGGCTTACCTAGCGTTTCTTCAATCCGGCGTTGCATTTCGTGTTGATGCGTACCTACCTGTCGATTTTGTCACTTACCTATAATTATTTCATTATAATATAGGCAGGTACCCATGTCGGTTTATTATAATATAGGTATGTAGGTTTTCCAAAGGTTTATGCTAGCTTCACCGAGTCCATTTGTTGTCAATTATTTCTCTCGGCAAAGACGTATGCACAATCGGCAAACAACAACACACGGAATTTTCAAGTTTAGAAGTGAACTTGGAGAGTTCCACCATCTCTATCCCTAGCTTACATAACAAAACGTACTTGATGAAACAAATCAACGTGAGCAAACACGCGCAATTCCCGAGTTAGTAGCGAGAAAAATCAAACTGGATTGAATTCAAGTCGCTGTGGCTTCAGCGAGTGAGTGTTTCACGCAATACAGTGTGCGTACGTAGGACACTCCATACAAATCATTTAGTTTGATTCGGGTTGACGCTCACCACGCTGAAATCGCCTACACGCTCCAGTTGGAGCTAGGGATTGCGTGAAACAGTCACCGGCACGACAGTTAGGCCGGCTGACAGTCTTCGCACGTCGACCTCGCGCAATCCCTCACACCATCCGCTTTTGAAACTTCGCTCCTATAATTCAGATTCATTTATTTTCATTTTTATGTCGTTTGTAACGTTTGTTTATTCGTTTGTTTGAAATGGATGTTTGTCTCTGGTCGAAAGAAGTAATTAGAGACTCTACTGATTGATTTATTTTGTTAAAATTTTCATTGTTGTAAAAATCAACTATCAGTTGCAAAATTACGGACTTCATTGAGTTATGTATCTTTCCCCTGTTTGTGGAAGTTATGAGTTAAGAGTAGAAAAACAGACATCTCCAGGATGGGGTGTTTTCCACTATTATTGATTTTTACTCAAGCTGGTGGTTCTCCAGAAGCGAATAGAAATTCCCTGCCAAAAATAATTTAAAGTCTTCGTGGCTCCTTCCGGAAAGAATTGAAAAAAGATCAAGACAGCGGACGAAATGGTTGTGGTACTGAATAAATATACACCCCTAAAATAATACACACGATCAAAACAAAAAAGTTCCAGTCATGCAGCATGATCGTATTATTGTAAATTATCGTATAGTATAGTGATATATTGTTTTGAAATTTGAGCTTTTTTAGTGCAAGGAAGTTGTTAAGTATTAATTTTATGGGGAAAAAAGTATTCTAA
This sequence comes from Adelphocoris suturalis, assembly GCA_030762985.1. Classification (NCBI taxonomy): domain Eukaryota; kingdom Metazoa; phylum Arthropoda; class Insecta; order Hemiptera; family Miridae; genus Adelphocoris; species Adelphocoris suturalis. The sequence continues at coordinate 16,372,312 of CM061042.1, read as the reverse complement.
GTAATAATCTGCTAATAAAAAAGAGGTTTAGGATTTTTACCTTTTTTTTTTGCTGTTTTTATCAATTTTTTAACAAATTGTAACGAATTCTAAGTACATTTTCAGCGTAATTTTGAAAATACATTTTTGAATGTTCTATTTTACAGTTTGAGGCCGCTCCACACATTCCTTTCCTACCTCCTCAAAAAGGAGCCACGCCCTCAAAGGTAGTGAAGGAATCTGTGAAGGAGGGAATAAAGTAGGAAGCTCCTAGGTAGGAAGGAGCCTGTCCAGCCTGTCCTACCTTCCAACTGTAAGCCGCCGAGCTATTGAGGGAGGGAATGGTAGTGTGGTTAGCTAATAAGAACTCTGACGTTACGTTACTATGGCTAAAATATTGAAAAACAATATCCGAATATTACCAAATAGAACGTTACCTTTATGGGGTGTTGCGGCGTCCTCACTAGCGTCCTGTCGAAATGCTGCCACCAAAAGCAAGCCTGAGCCCTTGATGTATATAGCGGGATTACGAAGAGATCAAACCATGAATGTTTACTTGAACGTTTTTATATTTGTTACCAATAATTAGCAAAACTCGAACTGAAGGTTCGTTACGGTCTGAATTATCGTGCCTGAAGGGCTCTCAACAAGATTTACTCTGGAACTGAGGGTTCCGCACCTGTATTACTGCAATTATGTCTGGACCAGGGTAGAGTCAAGGAATCAAGAATGTGTGTCGAATGTGTAGTATAATTAGTGTCGATTAGGCACAAGAGACAAGCTATAGAAATGTTAACAGAATTCAAAATGAGTTACTTTCAAAAAATTAGGCGTTATCAACTTCTGCGAGATAAACAACTAGGAACGGTAGCTAAAGCTTGACTATGAAAATATCTGAGTTACGATCGTTACGATCCAAAATATACAAAAGAACTTAGGTTAGCAATATTATTTCTCTCTTATAGAATTTATATATATCAAGTTTGCATGAAACGTTACGATTCTATTAAATTATTATACAACTGAAATGTTAGGATTTGCTCAGCGATACTGTGGTGAAAACCACCCCCTCTTGTCAACAGCCCTTTTCAGGGCTACCAAAAAGAGGTAGACACAACACAAAAATATTTATAAGACGTCGAGTTATAACTCCGTCAAACAAAATATTTCACCAGAGAGAAAATACGAAATTCTCTCTCAAAAGTGAAATATTAACTAATAACATACAAGGCGACCTCCCTAGACACTTACTGGGCGAGAGAGACGCGACAAGCATCTCGAACCAAGTCGCCTTGAATGAGAAAACTCAAACAGAAAATCAAACGTCCTCTAAAACTAACAAGGACAATTCAAACAAGCCTACTCGCCAATCAGAAACACTGATTACACGAGAGACAATAGGCGAACCAACCAGGAGGCGGCAAGCAACCACCTCTGGTCCAGCAGCCACCTCGGGGACCCCGTCTGAACAACGGACGCAGGGAAACCACCCGAGGTCCCCGTCTAAACTCAAGGTCGTCGGCTCCGCGACGGACGCTCGTAAGCCACCCCCGGGGACCCCGTCGCAACGACGGACGTGGGGAAACCACCCCGGAGGACCAGCTCAGCTATCATACTCGCAGATACTGAGAAAACAATGTGCGAGCCAATGAGATTACACAGTCGAATTAATGAAATTAAGCGGACCAATCAGGAGGCGGCAGGAGGCGGCCACCTCCCTATAAATACCCCGCTCGGAGCCCTCCGAAATTCATTCTACTCTCCGCTCTCGACGACTACACCTCGAAGTACGAAGATTTCTACACGCTCTACGCTGACGAACCTTCTGCTCCCGAGTTCATCTCAAGAACGGCTTCCTACTGCTTTCTACAAGGCCTACACACAGATCTCGCATTGGCATCTACGAGTCCAGTGATTATTCATCCTGCTCATTGCCCAACGTAGTTCTTCTGTCAGGACGCCACCCGGTACATCTATTGATATTCTCATTAGATCGTACGCCCGCTGGGACGTTCCTAGTCGTGTCGCCCGGGTTTCGTAGCACTAGGCTCGTCACCGACCGCTGTGGGCACGCCGGTAAATTACTCAGCTCATACGCTCTAATTTACCGTCCAAGGAAGTCTTTTTCAAGACTACAAGGTAGGACCCTGACATCCGAGCAAAGGAAAGAAGCTCTGTCAAGCGAGTCCACCTTCTAAACCCTCTATTTCTATACATAGAGGTATCGAAAACGAGCTAATAAACTCGTATATTTCGATGGAGCGTCGGCCGTCCTATTTCCTCATGCAAGGGGAGGCAGAGCACGGCGCGGCCGGGCCTCTTAGCCCACGCAGCGCTACCTACCCGCTGCCCGGCCAGTCCGCTGTTCCTAGCGACGGCTCAAGGCTCGATCCTCGCGACGAGATCGCCTTCTCACCTAACGTATTCACGAAGGAAACGTTAGATCAAGCCTCACCTACACAAAAGTTCGAGGATACCTTTCAGACCCGCTCTGAAGCCAATCATTATGATTCGACAAAGATTTCCGAATATCCACGATACTCTACACAAGGCTACCCGGCCGATCCGAGTGTCAAATACCTTCCAAATATACAAAAAACAAAGGATACTTTTCAGTACCTCAACCAAGCTCACAATATTCCTCCTACAGATATAAATCTTAGGCCGGAATATTACAAAACGGCTCGGTACCAAACTGATCGAACCCAGCACCCACTATGCGAGCCCAGTGCTCCACGCGGCTGCGACACGAACTATCCCTCAGTTCATCCCGCCAAGCAAGCTGACCTTGGCGATTTCGCTCACATTCCTTACAGAAATACCTCAGGGACTAACCCGCATAATCAGAGTAAAAATGTCCCACTTGGTCTACCTACACCAAGTAAAACATATTTAAATCCACTACAGATACGATCAACTTAGGTGTGCTACAACTTCAATGTTACGATATTCAATTCAGTTGTGCGCTTAGTTATTACTCTTATTTCTATTACGTTACACTCTTAACGTTATCACTTTATTACTGGTATTCGTTATCGTGATGTGTCCTTTCACACTTTGTTGCCACGTCCTACCTAAAACTTATTGGCCAATAGAGTAGTATGGTGGTAACGTTTTCTCTACGCTGTCGGGGCCCTCAGGAAATCCTCGGGTCGAGAGTGTTGATGTTTCCAAGAGTGTCGATAGCAAGCAGTAGTCCAAGGATATGTCAGTTAGAAAAGCCGTGTATATCGCCAGGGAATGGTTGGGGGAGTCGTTACTAGGAATGGGTGAAACGGGGGTGCACGTTACAGGAAGACTCCGATGCCATAAAAACGTGGGCCTAGCTCCAGACAACGATTCAACTAATACACGCAAAAACTGAAATAATCTGGTCTCTATCTCTAGGGTCCCGCGTCCTGGGTATATATATCGGACGCCCCTCCTGGGGCTCGTCCCCTCTGATCCACTCCCCGCTTTGCCTGACGTATGTGATGCCTCCCCGTGGCCTGCGTCTCGTTGGCCTCGCCTCGGCTCTCATTGCATGAGCGGGAGGAGCTACACTAGGCCTGAATCATCAGGCCTACACAACGAAGGAAATTCCCCCACTCTTTCAACCTCCATGGAGGAGTAAGTGGAGGCATTTTAACATAGACATGTATTTGGGTTGGGGGTCATTCTAAAATTTGCGACCTAAAAAATACAATGCTACACCAATAAACGAATTCGGTAAGTATGCAGCAACAATAATGAAGCAGCACTCTTCGGTTGAGTTACAATGGGCCCATGAAATATTTTCTATTTCTATTGATTTTCACATTCAACCAATGTGTTACTAGCAAAGTGTTACTCCCTTAGTTTCCATACTAGAAAACCCGTTCTTCACTTTTTGGAATGGTCTCATTTTATCACAACATCTCATGATCCCTAAGCCATTGTAGTGTCAAGGAAAGCTGATTTATTAAGCCAAGTTATTAACAAATATTGCTAAGTAACTATAATGAACTAATAATGTGAAAAGAAGGCACTAGATACATGGTACTACCAGATACAAATGAGTAGTAGGTACTAGACGATGCATAGACCTATGATCAGGTTCTGATGGTCTCTCAAAGCTGATGATTTCTATCGTATTTAATCTCTGAAGCTGAAATTAAGAGACGATTGAAATGATTGGCTCATTCCTACACAGCTGAGTGAGCTAAATTGTCTCCTGTTCATCCTAGGAAGTTGAGATTTGATTGGGTTACTCTCTGGGACACTAAGAGACGTCTCATAGTCTACAAAAACGTACAAATTTAACGATTTTTAGCCGTTTTTAGCAATTTGTAGTGATTTTTTTTTTTAGTACATTTTTTGAAAGTTGACCAATTTAATGTGCTCAAAAAGTGCCGGCCAACGAACTCATCCTTTCGTTTGGAAAGCCTGATTTTTTGGCTCAAGAACGGATTTTTATCTCTCAACCCTAAGGAAAGTTATCGTATATATATATATATATATATATGAAAAAGCGTTACGGGGGGGGGGGGGGGGGGGGTTTGAGCAGGCGCGGATCCAAGGGGGGGGTCACAGGGGTCATGACCCCCCCCCAGAATCAGCCTGCATTAAAAAAGCAGAGCTGAACGACAACGAATTGTTGACAAACCCAATAACAAAAAAAAAAAAAAAATTAAACGACCAAAACGAACCCAATTTTTGTAAAATCAAAAACCAGAAACAAACCAAACGACCAAAGTTAACTTACCATATTGCTAACTAAAACCATTGGAAACAAAATATAACAATAATAACGACTAATCTTTTTATAGAATACTGATTTTTTATGTATTTGGTTTGTAGCAACACTTGTGATTTGTTTACATTTGTAAAAGTTCCAACTGGGACGATCATTTGTAACACAAAGTCTAATTTTCTATTTTGTTTCGCAAATCTGTTGATTATCGCATCGATGTCTAATTCGATGTCGCGATGATTCGACAATGCAAGCCCAGTGAGTCTGTCTTCTGCCATAGTTGATCTCAGCCAAGTTTTGAGACGACGGAGATATGAAAAACTCCTTTCTGCAGTGGCTGCGGTCACAGGAAGCGTATGTAAAATACCAAGTAGTTTCCAAATGGATGGACAAATTTCTTCATCACACGCAGCACAATGCCTATGCTCCTACCAGTAGCCGCCCCTGTCTGGGGGCCTTCTGCCATTTGTTGCAGTGTCATTTGTTGTCGTTTATGGGCGCTGTGGGATCATCATGGAAGAGAATAGTCTAACCGATCTGTTCAACCTAATTTATGCTGTTCTCAGTACAGAAGAAGTTACGACAGGTCACGCTTATCCTAGAGATGTTGAGCCCACCTCCTTGCTCATCGAGCTCTGGCCTCGTTAATATTGAAGACTATTCAGTTTTCGCATCTATTTTGATCTGAAATAGAACAAGTGTTGTATGGCAGGTGGTGGTTGCGGGATCGATCAGATATTCTGAATCGATCAAGAATTCAGCATATAATTAAAAACGTGAATGTAAAAGGAAATTCTAACTCAGAAGTTCAAATCCCTGTTCTCGTTTACTTTCCTGCCAAATTCAGTAAAACGATCCTGAATTCACTGAGATCAACAATCGATTGTTGTGGTTTCAATGTTTTGATTTGCAAACTCTGAAGTTGCTGCGCTGCCATAAAAGGTTCCACTTTGTTTGAAAACACATTAGGACACTTTTTTAGAAGAAAATTGAAAATAAATACATTTATTAGCTAAATAATTATTGAATATAAAAAAATATTTTTTACATAAACAATGAATTTTATAAATAATTACAATTAGTTTTTAAGTAGACCAATTGGACGAGTTTGGGCATAAGGTTATTCTGGCTTTGTCAGTCTGTAAGAAAATTCGGTTTGTACTGTTCGTTTGGTTATTTTGTTATTTTTTGGTATTTTTTATATTGTTCTTCCCTGTGACCCCCTCCGGAAAAAATTTCTGGATCCGCCCCTGTGTTAGAGCTGGTCACCTATAATGTCAATTCATTGTCCTTCTATTGGCTTTTTGTCCAAACCATTTGGAGTTTAGCGCTAAAAATTTGCAGTTGTTACAATTTGAAGATTTTGGTTTCAAGGTCGCAGAATCCGATTCTTGGAACGAAAATGAGAAATTCCAACACACGAAAGTTGCCCATCGGGAATATTCCTTCAGGAAGGTAATCCCTGATAGCTGCCCACAGGTGTCTATTTACGCCATTGCTCAACAAATGAGCTTTCGTAATCCTCTGCTGATATCGATTTCGAGATATGAATTCGGCCTTGCCTCTTCGTTTTCAATTCGTTATTAAGAATTATTTCTTCTTACAACTGAGTATTGCCATCTCACAATAACTTGTAAAAAAGGATCTTACACTATGGCAGGGCTATCCAATATTAGATACATAATGTATTACAAGCCCTTGTATTCTAAACACTCAATCGATTGGAGGAAAAGATTACGATAGATAATCTCAGCTTGCCCACTCAAACCAGCCTCTTTAAAGTCTACGATAAAAATTTTCCGACGCCCACTCGAAAAAACCGTTTTATGATCAATTCTGAATAATTTCTTTGACGTAGGTAGGTAATCGCTCTACTGAGTACTCCGAATTAGGAATATAAGGGTGTTCTAAAACTGAGTGAGTCCTTGCGTTCTCTCCCTCACTTGTTTCAATCTCTCTCATTCGGCAAGGCTAACAGCCGGCTTCGTCTGTCCCACAGATTAGGTACCTACTGTATCAAGCGGCGCTGTCGTCCCAGTGGCGTGAGGAGCACCTACTCAGTTACCTTTCAGAGCCATAAATCTCTAGTAAGTTAGCATAAATCTGTACCTATTATACGAGAAAAATATGTTGTGTAGGCCTTGAAAGAGCAATTGTGACCTACTTAATAGACGCTCGAGACTTTTCAACTAGTTAATTTAGGCTGTATGTGTATATACCTATCCAACTGCCAGCTCTCATACTTGTGACCTGTCTAGCTTTGTGCTTGTGACGTATTAGGTAGATAATTGCATCTAGAAATCTATTCTTCTATCTATTCAAGAAATGTAGTAAATATGATTCACGAAAACAGTCGCTAGAAATTTATTTATATTGCAAATAATTCGTCCGAACAGTCAGTTTTGGCTCATCACACTAGTAACTCACAATATAGTACTTGTCAAAGACTTGGCAGTTGCCTAGCTCTTTCCGTATTCGAAAATCTGCCGTCAGAAACAAACCGACAAGTAGTTACGAACACAAGACTTAACAAATAAGGGCCTTCTCTCCTTAAATTTGTTGTTATTATCTCCAAGTTTTCTCCCTAAGAACTGGGACTTCTTCAGGGAGAAAAATTTGCAATATAAAATTCGAAATTTTAAAAAAATGAATACCTACTTAGTTATTGTTTTCTTTTGTGAGATAAAAAATCGAATTCAGAGTTATCAGTGTGAGAAAGTCAAATTTAAAATTGTTTAAGTTTATGTAGGTAACCGTATCATGTCCTTCAGCTCCTTGACGAAGCGAACGCAGTCAGGATGATCTAAACTAAATAAAAAACTGCACTTACGCACAAGACCAATCAAGTTGCAATGGATTTCTTCTCTTTTTCCCTTCATTTCAACTCTGCCCACCGCTACTTTGTAAAAAATTACAACCTTCCCGCTTCCTGCCTTTTCGATTATTATTACTTCAAAATTTAGAATCCACTGCAATAGCTGCATTGTCTACGAAAATTCGCTAATAACCTGTTACCTACCTACCTACATTAAAATGATGCTTTTATATCCACTAAACTAGCTGTCATGTGTAAAACTAGGATACCTACCCTCGTTGAATCTATTCATTGATCAATCATTTTCATTTCCAGTAGCAACATGTCTGTGGAGCTGACATACTTCCCCATGAGTGGCCTTGGAGAGCCGGTGCGCGTCATGCTTAGCTACGGCGGTATTCCTTTTACCGACAAGAGAGTTAGCAAAGAAGAGTGGGCCTCACTTAAACCTGGTAGGTACACAAATTTAGTTTTCTTAAAGCAATTCAGTGATAATGGTCTTTTAAAGGAAACAGCCCTATTCAGTCAAGATAATTTGGCACTTAGTTACATAATTATATCACTAGGTATTCTTAAGGCCTGACTTCACAGAACGCGGCCTGTGCTTGTCACAGTGGGCAGTAATCTCTGTCCGGCTCAGTTTTATGGTATTTAATCTCTGAAGCTGAAATTTGAAAAAGAGCCTCTATGAGACAGGTAGAATAGAATTAGTGAGGGACCACCCAGATCAGCTGAGTGAGCTCGAGAGTTAATTTCTCTCCAAGGCGCAGGAAACTGAAATGTAGTGTGGAGCCGAAGCCCTGGTCAAATGGATCATCATTAAACGCATCTGTAGTAAACTATTCCTTACTCGATACATTGTTCCTTGTAAAGGATTCGCCACTTCACAGCGTCAAGAACCTTTAATATTACGACTTTTAGTAAATTTTAAATGACCTTTCATGACAATATCATCTTTTCATCTTGTAGAAGGGTTGCAAGGACTGTGAATTGATTTGAAACTAGAAGCTATATTTTTTTCTTGCACATGAAGTCCTCCATTGCTATAAATTAATGTAGTTCAGTAGGACGATTAGAAAAGATATCAGCCTCAGAAGATGCTCAGATGATATGTGGTCCTACATACCCTACCTCGCAACATTGTTTTCAAGATACCTTGGCACTGTGCATACTAACCTGCAAAATGGCTGGGAAGTGCAGCTGTAGTATTTTCAGTTTTTCCCGTGTATTCTCTTGCAGTAAGATATTTTGGCCGTTCGAAAGGACTCGACGCTGAATGGGTTAATGTTTTTACGCTGCTGTTACACTCCTCTACCTTTTAGGACGTTGGCTCTTTTTCTTAGCCCAAATCTGTCCTTTATCTTTCTAAAAAGTATGTGTAAGAATTATAAGAATGTGCAATCCGCAGAGACGAAGTTTGGACAGTTGCCGCGCCTGCTCATTGATGGTGTGGAGCTATTTCAAACCCGAGCGATCTGTCGTTACATTGCTGGGAAATTGAACCTTCGTGGGAAGACAGACAAAGCTGCTGCCTTGACTGACATGTGGGTTGACACTTTTGATGATGTCAGACAAAGTAAGTACCCTATAACCCTCTAATTTCGAAGCTTGATTGAAATAACTTTTGAAATCATCAAGATATCATTAATATTTTCTTTTAATCTTTGTTCTTGTTTCAGTTCTCTATAAGATAATATTTCCTTCATACTTTATAAGGCACAATATTATTAATTTGTATTTTGATCACGGTGTCCCCATATATCTACATGTACCATAAATGGTTTTTTTCTAATTTTGGAAGGCTGGAAACAGAGATTAAAAATGAACCCAAATTAGTTTTTGAAAAAAAAAAAAAAAAAAAAAAAAAAAATCGTTTTTTGAATAGAATAGAGAACAGTAAAAAATATAGGTGAGTTAAATCCTTAAAGAGGCCATAATTCATCAAACAAGGAAGTCACAACTGAATCAACATGTTCTCAAACTTTTCTATAGTTCCCATTTCCAATATATAAAATCTCAGATCTAGTTTTGATGAGAATCACATTATCCTAAAGACAAAGATAATATCCTTGTATATTTGAAACACCTTTTTCGGCTCTGATCATTAAAGTAATTTAAAAGCTCAAAAGATTTTCATAATTTTCCATATTATATTTATGTTGAATTGATTTAAAATTTGGAGGTTTTGTGCAGAGAAATTGTTGATAATAAATTGTATGGCGAAAAAAAAACTTTGTGTAAATGAAATTGCTTCACTAACAAATTGTTGGGTTTATACAATTTTTTACAGTTTTTATATTTAATTAGAATTTAAGCCGCGCCTCAACTGGAAGGGTCATTAGCGGCAATCAAAAAGGGGTGTCAAAAGGACACTGCACCGCGCACGATTGTCAAGGGGAGCCATGCTGACCGTCCGTCACTAAACGGATTGCCAACACGGACTCCACTGGCAGATCGGAGGGGGGAGAAATAATAATAATAACCCGCAAAACGAGGCATCGCTGCACTCTGCCTCAAGGGATACAGCGATGACCGCTTTGTAACCCCTACAGCGGATAAAAATACCCCGTACTAAAAACTAAACTACGACTAGATGATCCTTACAAATACATAAATATTATCGATAAATATGTAATAATAAATACTATTATATTGGTTAAACAAATGGATGACTAGATGTACATAAATAAATAACTATATCACAGTTCGTTGTAAAGCTCAGTGGCTTTCAGGTAGGTACCTACACCAACAGGGACTGGACCTTGTCTGGTCCTGACTGAACTTCCACCTACTGAGGGGGTGAATTTAATGATATTTTAGTTCATTTTCAGCATACAGATTTGAAATTTCTAATTCACAGTTGATATATTTTTCATAGGTAATATTCTGCTAAAAATGATAATCTAACGGTTTTTTGTAAATTTTAGTGATTTTTTAGCACATTTTTTGAAATTTTACCAATTTATTATGGTCAAAAAATGCTGTCTAACGGACACATCCTTTCTTTTGTTACGCATGGTTTTTTTTTGGGGGGGGGGGGGGGGTTGAAAGAACGGACTTTCCAGTAGAAACGGACTTCCATGTAGAAAATTTTGGAAAACTTGTATTCCATGGAGCCTTTGCAATAGCTTCATTTTCTACCCTTCCTACGAAAATTCGTTAAAATCCGAAAAATGAAACAGAATGTTGAATAAATGTTCAATGTAAGTGAAATTTGAATTCAATAGTGGAAAAAACCTTCTATTATTTGCTTCAGTTTATCAAAAGATGAATCTCATTTAAAAACAATTTGCTGAACATGACTGCATCAAGTTTATTTGAAATGGGTGCTCAAGAAAACGGTTTAATAATGTATCATCTACATAGGTAGGTCATTTTCATAACTCATTTAAAATTGAGATGACATTATTTCTCTGTTGCGTAATGTAAACTTTGGTTTTTTAAAGTGATTGTGCGTTGTTATTACCATCCTGACTCTGAGGAAAGGACGAAGAATTTAGAGAAAGTTAAAAATGAAGATCTTTCCAGGGCACTGTCTACCTTTGAGCGTAATTTGAAGAAAGAAGGGTCCAAGTTTTTTGTTGACAATGAGGTGAGTGAGATATCGATCCCTTCTTTGGCTTCTTCCCTATCAGACAATCAAAATGATAACTATTAAGAAATAATTCGGAAAGCTTAAAATTAAGATTGAAATTATCATAATTTAATTATGGAATTGACTAATGGTTAAAAGAACAGCTATTTTATCTCCATTCCAAAGCAAGCATTGTTTAGAACAACATACTTTTTATTGATTTTTGTAACAATCAGGTGGAAGAGCTATGCCATAAACAATTGAAAAATAACCGGGAAACCTATTAGCTTCAACAATAACATCAGAAGTGAAGTTTCATGAATCTATGAACTATCTATGTTCCTCTTACTGGCAATACTACTTGAGTACTGAATACAAAATATGAGTTGCACGATTCTGTTGCTTGCAACACTAGAACAGACCAGAACAGATAGGTAGATGCTGGTTAAGGTTATTGCTCAGATGTAGCCTGTAGTAACTGTGGCCGAATGTGCCTATCAAATCAAGCTTTTGCTTCCTTCTGGTTTGGAGCATTCACCACTTGCACGCCGAAAATGCAGCAGAGATTTTGAGATTAACAAAGTAATGATCAGATTTAAACCTCTGCTAGGAATTGCATGCCTCCTCTTTATTTCAGCTGCCCGACCTCTAGATGGCAACGCTTATTCCGACTGCATCATGAGTGGAGGTTCGTTTATGGTGGCCCCTGGGAAAGAACTGCATTACACACCACAGACATCCATCCCTATTTTACAGTAGCGTGGAAAGATATTAGGACACATTGGAATCCCAGCCACCCAAACATGTCATCTTGGTAGACGGTGTAGCTATCCGTAGGGTGTGAATGTGCCGTTTATCTCTTCTCAGTCTAACCATTGTTAAAAAGGTGACTCATGCCAGTGAAAGGCGTGGACGCAATTTCATCAACTGATGCATGTAGGGCAGCTGAGAATTCAGCTGAGTGAGCAGGGTTCAGTTGCACTATGTTATTGCTTATAATGTGAACATCAGCAATTGCAAATGTGATGTACCAGCTCAATCTCCTGTGGGGCTAGCATGTGGTATAGAGGAATGGTTGCACACAGACAGAGAATGTGGCCTTCCCAATTCCACATAAGTGTAGATGTAGGCACATGTGATACCAAGTGGGATACCTACAGCAGAGGGACATCCTTGTCCAATTCATGCAGCCCCCCCCCCCCTCTCACCCCCGAATCCTGCAAAGACTAATCCTTTTCCTTTAACTGTGTCCAAAAGGTGCTGCATTTGCTAGGGATTCAGCTGAGCTGAGCCTTAGCTTGCAGAAATACATCTTGAATTACTACACATTCAAATTTCCATTATGAACAATTTGCTGAAATTGGAGTTCATATAATCTTGGAGCCATTGCAGCAGTTTATTTGTTGTCACCGAAATTGACTAAAATAAATTATAGTTTATATGATTACCTGTGCTGTTTGACTGAATTTATAAAAATATAATGTTTGATCCTTAAGTAGATTTAATGTTGACCAGATAGCTTTAGTAATTGACAGTTATTCTTCTGTGCCCATCACATTGATTATAATATTTTTTGGTCTAGTTGTCATGGGCTGATGTGATGTTCTTTGCCTACATCGTGTTCATCAGCGAACTCCTGCTGACCCCTAGCTCCGACATCTTGTCTGCGTACCCCATCCTGCAGGCTATCTACTCCACCATCCAGAGCAACCCAGGTATCCAGAAATATCTTGAAACCCGGCCACCAACTCCCACGGACATGAGAACTGTATTCAGTGACGGATTAGTAGAATTTAGTGGGTGGGGGCGGTCCTCTACCGGGAAGTAAAAACTAGCAGTTTTAGAGGTTATAGACCCACACTTTATATCAGGAATGTAAACATTAACATGAAAAACATAATTTTTGTTTGCACAAATTTTAGCTTGGTTACCAAACATCCATGTACACACACACACAAAAAAAAAAAAAAAAAAAAAAAAAAAAAAAAAAAAAAAAAAAAAAAAAAAAAAAAAAGATTATAGGTAAAAAGTTTTTTTGGAAAAATTATATCGGAAAAGGGAATGACACAAAACGCTGGAGAACTTCAGACCTTGTGATGTAGTAATATTATTTATAAATTATACATTCATATTGTAAACACAGAATGAAATAATAATACACTCTTTATGTTTTCAATTTACTTTAGAAGTAAAAAACCATTTAATAAACACTCACGATGAAATTAAATGAACAAAGTACATTTTTGATTAAAGATGAAAATCCAAATAAATATTACTTGTTAAACTTTCTTTTCCATTACTGGTGAATGGGAAACAGTGAATAATTCACTTCAATCGAAAAACACTGGATGCAATCAGTTAAGAAAACACGATTCGTTTCTTTCTTCGTCGAAACAGTAGGTAGGTTGATTATGTATTATGGTTATTGATTATGTATTGTTACCGTTACCAAAAGCTGTAAACGAGAGACAAATACAGTAGGTTCCTACCGTATTTCGTTAAATAAACTGATGAACACAAACTTATCTCTATTAATTAAAATTTTATTCCTTACCTGCTGCCTTATGTTTTTTAAAGAAGAAAGATGTTATCTTCCATGCTCGTTTCTTGACGGAGCCAAACTCAAACACTAAAAAAAACTTTAGTTCGCATTTAACATGAAGTTTGGTTTCTACTGCTCAGTATTATTTAAATATTAACAACTATCAAGGAGGCTGGGTTTATAACATAGGTAACATAAATTTTGTTACCACTTTATCAATAACTAGCGTTCCCCCCGCGAGCGTTGCTGCGCCCAAATTAAATTTGTTTATTGATCGTAATTTTAAACTGTTATTAAGAGGTGATTTCATGGACGGAAGCTTAGCCTTTGGTTTCTGCCTTTGGTGTCTACAATGACCCTGGATTCGTTGTCATTTTATGCAGACGTTCAATAGTATCCTCCTCCTCCCTTCTCCTCCTCCTCCTCCTCCTCCCCCCCCCTCCTCCTCCTCCCTCATCCTCCTCCTCCTCCTCCCTCATCCTCCTCCCTCCTCCTCCTCCTCCTCATCATCATCCTCCCTCATCCTCCTCCTCATCCTTTGGCCTCACCCTCGGCCTCACTCTGCCTTCGGTCTTGGCTTGGGTAGTTAAATAAATTTCTAAAACCTGACACTGCACCCTTTTATGCCCTCTGGGTCAGAGCCCTTTGAACGGATTTGCACCAAACTTTACAGGAACAATCCTTGAATCATGCCTAATAATACCTGAAAGTTTCATTACAATCTGTCGAGCGGTTTCGGAGTCTATAGGCAACATACATACATACATACATACATACATACATCCTCTTTTATAGATATAGATAATAATAAAAACATTCTAATTTAGACGTGTCCCCATATGTGTTCACTCGAAAAACATTAGGTGAGCGTAGGTACCTACCTATATTTTTCGTACACCTACGATAGAGATGAAACGAATAAGCAAAAAACTGTATGATAGTAGTACGTAAATGAATAATTGTTTACGTAGGTACAGGCGATCCTTCTCAATTTATTTTGTAACCATGATTGCAACCACTAGACAATTGAAATGATGGGATCTTTCTTGATCAGCTAAGTGACTATATGCTCTCCTGTTAACACTAGGAAGTGAAATTCGATAGGCGGGCTATGGGACATTAAGAGACGAATAGGTTCTTTCATGATAACGATCAATATCTCCAATGTCAATGTTGTTGATAATAAAAATGCCAATGGACATATTATTCATGTCAGAATGTGGGTACCTAGGTATATATAATCTTTTTAAAATTATTTATTAGGTATTTATAAATGTGAACAAAGGGACAAGGTTTTAGGAACACGTTGGACAAAGTTCCTTCCTTGTGTACAACTAAGAAAAAATTACATAAATTATTTAGCCTGAAGCGCTTTTGAATTTTTTATTATGATATTCCTTCGTCATCGCTTTCAACGTTTCTTTATTTGGGCATTAGGTACTTATTAGAAAACATAGAAAAAGGTCTGTCTACCCTTTTTATTAAACTTTAGGAAAATAAATAACCAAATTAAGGACAGACAAATCTGTTTATTAAAGTTTTACGTCATTCTAAATATATTCCCTTCAGTGATTAGTTCAAAAAACAGCCCACTCGAACTGACACAGCCAATTACCACACAAAATGCGAGGTAAGTACCTACATTACTAGTTAACACACCCATTTCCTTTTTCGTCTTGTTACTAACCCGATAGATGGTAAAAGAAGCAATTCATTAGAAAATTTCCGTAAAAAATAACAAGCTATTGCATTGGCTCCACAACTTTTAAAATCAAAATTTTCGCTAAATTTCTTCATTGAAATCCGTTTTGAGGCGCTCTGAAACTAATCAAAAGTTTAACACTTATTAAGGCATTTTAACATGGATATGTTTTAATACAGAATGTGTTTTAGCCATGGACTAACTGTACTAGTCGCATTAAGGAGCGATGCGAAGGAGAGGGGGTTTGAATAAATAACGAATACATTTAACTGTAAGAAGAAGGATCGGGGAGAGTTCCAACTAGCCTCGGCTTTGGATCGCGAGCAACTGACTCGTCGGTTCATAGACGGGGTGGAAGGAGGTGACAAATTCTGGGACGAAGTCGAGCTGATAGGACATCCCCCTTTTCCAAACTTTAATTTATTAATATCTCTTTTTTTTCAAAAACGTATTACATTACAAAAAATATATGAGATCTTTATATAGTAATATTTTATATTTATTTTAATTACAAAGAAAAATAATAATTGAATCCATGTTGTTATAATGAAAAGCTACATAAGTTACAATACCTTGTATTAAATAAATTCACATAAAAATTGGTTGTTAATATAAATAGCTTCTTTCTTAAAGTTAAACACAAATACAATGAACAATAAATTGTTCTCAATTTGGGACATAGTCACCGAACCAGTTGGGTTTCTTTCTTTCCCTAATAGGTCTGGATGGAATATGTGGATTTTGAACATTTCCAGTAGGTGGTTCGTTTTGCTGTGGAGGGTTTTGTTGAAAAGACTTTGATTTTTGAGGGGACGTTTGGGTTGATCTACGAGCAGTTTTCATGGGCGATGTCTGTATTTCTCTTTCCATATGATCTGGATTAGTAACAGGTGAAGTTGGGAGAGGAATAGATTTAACTAATAAAGGTGGAATAGATTCTTTAGATTCTTTATAGTAGGGAGCAGGTATAAGAAACCAACGATTCCTACGGTATGTTCCACCCCCACTACTTCTAACGAGAAAAGATCTTGGTTCAGGACCTATTTGAATTATCCTTCCATAAGCTCTAACATCCGTTATCCATACTGCATCGTCGATCTTTAATTCGGTTAACCTCTCTACAACTCTATGTCTTTTATTGTATTTTTCATATTGCCTTTCTTTTACGCGTTGTTCGTTTTCTAGTACCCTAGACGAATCCACAACCTTTTCCAACTTAGTAGGAAGAACTGGAAGGGTTTATCTCAATTTCCTACTCATCAACAGTTCCCCTGGTGAAAACCCATTTTCTAAAGGTGTTGTTCTATAGGCTAACAAAGCCTCATAGAACTCATCTGGATTCTTTTTTAGTAAATTTTTAGCTACACGGACTGCTGCCTCAATCGCCCCATTGGACTGGCTGTAGTACGGTGAACTAGTTATGTGTTCAAAATTTAATTTATGGGCAAATTCCTTGAATGGACTCTCAAACTGTGGTCCATTGTCGCTACGAACTATTTTGGGAATCCCATACCTTGAGAAACATTCTGAAAGTTTATTTAAAATATTTTGTGTGGTAAGTGAACTGAGTGGGAAAATTTCAAAAAATCTAGAATAGTAATCGGTTATTATCAAGTACCATCTATTCAATTTAAACAAATCTACCGCAACTGTTTGCCATGGTCCAGACGGTATTTCTGTTTTGAAATGAGACTCTTTGGGATTGACTCTATGCTCAACACATTTTGGACAACTTTGTACCAGTTTTTCGATCTGACTCGAAAGACCTAGCCACCATACGGACATTTTCGCTCTTTCTCTGCATTTTGAAATTCCTAAATGCCCTTTGTGAATAAAATTAAGGCATTCCAACTGTAAACTAGCAGGAACCATTATCCTAGACCCCTTAGCTAGAATAGAATCGATAATGCAGAAATCATGACGATATTGATAATAAGGAATAAGTTCTGGTGCCACTGCAGACTTATTTGGCCATCCAGAAACACAATACAAACTTATTTTTGAACAAATAGGATCGTTAGCCTGCTCCAATTTTATTTTATTTAAATATGCATCTTTGATTGGCAACGCTTTCAGAATACTACAGACAAAATGTTCGGTTTCATTGAATAGATCAAAAGTAAAATCATTTGATTCTTTGATAGGATTTCTTGACAAACTATCGGGTACCACTAAATCTTTCCCTGGAGTATACTGAACAGTATAATTGTAACGCATTAATCGCAATCGTAATCTCATCAATCTTGGAGTTAATTCATCAATGGGTTTAGTCTGTAAAATTTGTAGAAGTGGTTTGTGATCTGTTTCCAAAATTATTTTTAGACCTATAATATATTCTGAAAACTTTTCTGTCGCCCATGTTAAGGCTAAAGTTTCCCTCTCTATCTGGCTAGTCCATTTTTTCTCAGAATCTCTGAGCGTTCTAGAGGCATATGCTACTATTTCACGATTTCCGTCAACAACCTGCATTAAGCAAGCACCTAATCCATACGACGAGCTGTCGGCGCTAACAATAACTTGCTTAGTCGGATCATAAAATGCAAGCAGTGGAGCCTTTTTCAAACTGTCTTTAATTTGTTGAAAAGAATTTTCTTGATCTTTATCCCAAGCGAACATTACATCATCCTTCAATAGGTCGTTTAGAGGCTTCAAGATTGCACTTCTATCTTTGACGAATCTAGACGAAAAATTTACCAAACCTAGAAATTGTTGAACCTCTGTTTTGTTCGTCGGTGTGGGAAATTCTCCTATTGCTTTAACTCTAGCTGGATCAATAGAAATACCCTGATCGGAAATTATATGACCAAGATAATTTAGTTGATTAGCACAAAATACACTTTTATTTTTATTAATAGTTATACCCTCTTCTTCAAATCTTTTCATTAATTCTATCAAAATTCTGTCATGCTCTTCTCGAGTAGACGCAAACACCAAGAAATCATCAATATGAAAAACTACACCCTTTAGGTTTTTGGCTATACCAGCCACTTTTGCCGAAAAATATTCAGGAGCACAGGAGATTCCAAAGGGTAGGGATTTGAACATGAATCGACCGAAAGGAGTGATAAAAGTAGTAATATGTTGGCACGCTTCGTCTAATCTTACTTGATAGAACCCAGAATTCAGATCGACTTTAGAAAAATATTTTGGACCTTTTAATTGAGCCAATATTACTTCAACGCTTGTGATAGGAAAGTATGGACGTTTCACATAATTATTGAGCTTTGTGTAATCACAACACATTCTAACATTATCACCTTTAGGAATAACCACTATGGGAGAACACCATTCTGTGGGCTCTGAAACTGGTGTAATGATATCAAGCTTTTGCAAACGATCTAATTCAGCCTTTAATTTATCTAAGAGAGCAATAGGTACGACTCTAGGAGCACTTTGTACGAATGGTACATAATTATCACACAATTGGATATTGACCTTACCCTTAAAAGTACCCATTTCCTTGAAAACTTCAGGGAAATCATTTTGAATTTGTACAAGCAAATTTGATGCTTTGGTAATTTCACACACTTGGGTGCAAGGTTTGAAATTCAAAGAAATTAGATTCATTTTGAAAATAGCAGGTCGCCCTAATAAAGGATATCTAAATCTCTTTACAACATAGAATTTAACAAGATGTTTCTTATTATTGTGGATTAGCTGAATATTTAAACTACCTACACATTCTAGTGTTTCACCTGACGGACCATAGAAATGCTTTGATGGACCTTCTATCATAGGTTTAAATGAGTCGGGAATCATTTCTAATGGGTAGCAGCTAACATCAGCACCACTATCGACTTCGATATTAACATTTTGATTGAATGATGCGATTCTCACACTTATCATTAATTTATTATCTTTAATGGAATTGACATGAATGCCACCAATGAAAGCTTTATTATGATCGAAATTCGAGACTTCTTCTAAATCAGAATCACATTGATAATTTACCTCGTGAATCTTCTTTAACCTACACGCAATGGCCCAATGTCCTGGTTTGAAGCATCGGTTGCAGACTGTCCTCTTGGCGGGGCAGTTCTTCCTCTCGTGCCAAGAATTGGCACAGTATGGGCACTTGCGTCCATGTCCATTTGATGGAGATGAGCCATGTGTCGGATAGGACTGGCGTTGGCGCCCTGGTGAATATTGGTTTCGCTGCGCACCTCTTCCGCTGCGACCCCGATAGGATGAATGGGATTGTTCTCGTTGTTTGGCTTGAACACCTCTAGCAACTGCGTTCACAGTTTGTTGATCTTGACGAATAGCCTTATTATGTTGTGCTTGGGCTTCAGCTTGACGGGCACTAATTATAGCTTCTTCCAGAGTTAATTTAGCTTTGAGCTGCAATTCTTCACAAGTTTTTCGATCTTGCATTCCAAGTAATATCTGATCGCGTATTAAATCGTCTTTTAAGGACCCAAATTCACAATGTTCAGCCAACACATGCAACGAAGTTATGAATGTCTCGACACTCTCGCCAGGTTTTTGGTGACGGGAGTTGAAAGTGAACCGTTCATATGTTACGTTCTTCTTCAAAACGAAATGCTTATCAAGCTTTGATAAAAGATCATCGTAAGATCTAGCTTCAGATGGAAATTGAGCTACGATCTCTTCTGCTTTTTCGCCCAAAATGTACAAAAGAGCGTCAATTTTCTCAATATCACTACGTTTATTCCCACCACTAACGTTCATAAAACGTTGGAACCGTTTTTTTCCACGTTGGCCAATGACTCGGATTCGAAACATCAAATGGGTCGGGCGGACGGACTTGTAAAAACCCCTTATCTGTGGTCGCCGGAGTTGCTGGCGGGTCTGGCATTGTTTACAATAATATAAACTTGTTGATTAAGGGTTATGTTGTTATTCTCACCTTCGGCAAAAACATCGATCGCTGAGGCGAGGCCTGGCGAAGTGACTAACGGAGCAAGTTGGAACAGGAGCCAGTTAGTGGAGTCGAGCTTCCCAATTAAATCGAACGAGGAGCACCTTCCGAAAATGATTTCGTGAATAAATTGCAGTAAATTTCTGCTATGAATATCACCATCTGCTGCCACCATGTACTAGTCGCATTAAGGAGCGATGCGAAGGAGAGGGGGTTTGAATAAATAACGAATACATTTAACTGTAAGAAGAAGGATCGGGGAGAGTTCCAACTAGCCTCGGCTTTGGATCGCGAGCAACTGACTCGTCGGTTCATAGACGGGGTGGAGGGAGGTGACAAATTCTGGGACGAAGTCGAGCTGATAGGACACTAACTAGGAAAAAAAGCTAACGAAATCTGTGACGACAACATTCTGATGATTTCCGCTTACAACCGAATCGTTGCTAGGTAAATGGTACTCCGTCGTTTTTCATCCCCCGAAATTCGTTGACCATTCGTTCGAAAGCTCTCGATTTATCCAACCATATTATGTTAACTACTGCGAAGTGCGTGGCCATCAAGCTGAGTTATGAGCATGGTTATTTGAATAATTGTGTACACTCAGGTGATCATTCTCAATAGGTAATTGATATTGTGAACATGATTGCAACCGCTTGTTAATTTCTGATGATTTCATTGAGCTGGTGTTTCGATGATTTGATTCATAGCAGGTGATCCGAATATTGCGAGAACGGTTTGATTTGTGAAGCGGTGGTTAAATAAGCTAAGGATCGTGTAACCTATGTAACCGAAGCTGAAATTTGAGAGGGAGGGTCAAGGGAGAATGCTGAAGACGCCTGAGTGATCGCGATCAGCTGAGTGAGCTCCTTAGCCATTTTCTTTCCTATTCAACGCAGGAAGCTGAAATTTGAGAGGGAGGGTCAAGGGAGAATGCTGAAGACGCCTGGGTGATCACAATCAACTGAGTAAGCTCCAAAGCCATTTTCTTTCCTATTCAACGCAGGAAGCTGAAATTTGAGGGAGGTTCAAGGGAGAATGCTGAAGACGCCTGGGTGATCACTGATCAGCTGAGTGAATTCCAAAGCCATGGAATGTGTTTTAGCCATGGACTAACTAGCCAAAAAAGCTAACGAAATTTCGTAACACAATCTGGGACGACAACATGGATATCAATGATACGGAACTAAGGATCGTGTTACCTGGTGTAACCTATGCGATATTTTCTTATGACGCGGTTTATGAGTTATAAATATTTTAAGTTATTATCTCACTATTGGAACCTAAGATTGAAGATGGGTTTATGTGAAACGCGTGAGCTAAAACACATTCTGTGTTTCAATAATTTCGTCCGAAGTATGTAAATAGAGGTAACCGGGGGTCCAGGGGGGTTGCCCCATGGCGAGGCGCGGAGCGCCGAGTTTAGTCTGCTGATCATGTTTGGACTGGGGGTCATTCTAAAATTTGCGACCATAAAAAATGCAACGCTAGTGCTATAAACCAATTCTGTTACTATTCAGTAACCGCCCTTCGGTTGCGTTATAATGGACAATGCGTTACTGGCGAAGTTTAACTCCCTTAGTTTTCATAGCAGGAAAATCGTTCGCCACTTTGGAATGCTCTCATTTTATCACATCTCATGATCCCTAAGGTATTGTAGTGTCAAGGGAAGCTGATATATTACGCTAAGTTATTTAAACTAACATTGCTAAGTAAACATGATGAACTAGTAATGTGAAAAGAGTGCACTAGATACATGGTACTACTAGATTCTATTGAGTAGTAGGTACCTACTTGTAAGTGGTAGGTTCTAAACGATGCATAGACCTCTGATCAGCTGATGGGCTCCTAAACCTGATGACTACTTTCGTATATAATCTCTGAAGCTGAAATTAAGAGACGATTGAAATGATTAGCTCATTCCTACTCAGCTGAGTGAGCTAAATTGTCTCCTGTTCATCCTAGGAAGTTGAGCTTTGATAGGAAGACTCTCCGGGACACTAAGAGACGGTTGGAATTATTGGCTCTTTCCCAATCAGTTGAGTGAGCTAAATTCTCTCCTGTTACCCCTAGGAAGTTGAAATTTGATAGGGTTACTCTCTGGGACACTAAGAGACGTCTTATAGTCTACCAAAACATACAAATTTAACTATGGAGAGCTCGGAAAATGGTTAGAACAAGTTGTTAATCTCACCAAGTGAATTACGTCACGTAAAAAGCTGCAAATATTCCAAGGACATTTGGGATGTACTAGGAGGAATCTACCATAGTAAAGGTCCAGCCAAAAAGGCAACTCTATTAAAAACGCTGATCTTACATAAAATGAGAGATACAGACAACATTTGGGATCACCTAAATAAAATCAGCGATACATCAGATAAGTTGGCTGAAATGGATATAGAAATAAATGAATGAATAAATGCTGGTCACCTATAATGTCAATTCAGTATCCTTCTATTGGATTTTTGTCCAAACCATTTGGAGTTTAAAGCTGAAAATTTGCAGTTGTTACAATTTGAAGATTTTGGATTCAAGGGCGCAGAATCCGATTCTTAGAACGAAAATGAGAAATTCCAACACACGAAAGTTGTCCATTTGGAATATTCCTACAGGAAGGAATATCCCTGATACCTCCCCACAGGTGTCTTTTTTACTCCATTGCTCAACAAATGAGCTTTCGCAACCCTCTGCTGATATCGATATATGAATTCGGCCTTGCCTCTTCGTTTTCAGTTTGTTTTTAAGAGTTATTTCTTCTTACGATTGAGTGCAGCGATCTAAAAATAATTTTTAAAAAAGCATCTTTCACTGTTGCTGGGCTATTATCCAGTATTATAATATTTAGAAGTCCTTCTATTCTAAACACTCAATTGATTCGTGGAAAAAATTGCGATAGATAATCTCAGCTTGCCCACTCAAACCAGCCTCTCTAAAGTCAACAATGCAATTCATCCGACGCTCACTCGACAAAAACCGTAGTATGATTAATTCCGAATAATTTTTTGACGTAGGTAATCGCTCAATTGGTGAGTACTCCGAATTAGGAATATATCGGTGTTCTAAAACTGAGTCCTTGGGTTCTCTCCCTCCCTTGGCTTCCTCTGTCCCACAGATTAGGTACCTACTGTATCACAAGCGGCACTGTCGTTCCAGTGGCGTGAGGGGTACCTACTCAGTTACCTTTCAGAACCATAAATCTAGTAAGTCAGCATAAATCTGTACCTATTATACGAGAAAAATATGTTGTGTAGGCCTCGAAAGAGCAATCGTGACCTACTTAATAGACGCTCGAGACTTTCCAACTAATTCTTAATGTAGGTATGTGTATATACCTATCCAACTGTCTGCTCTCATACTTGTGACCTGTCTTGATTTGTGTCTGTGACGTATCAGATAATTGCATCTAGAAATCTATTCAAGATATTTTCGGAGTTTCATTCTTATAAATAACTAGCCGCTCTGGCTCGCTTTGCTCGCCTCCACGTCCAGTCTGGGGGAGGGGGGCTGCCCCCCCGGATCCCTCCGTTGAGGTGTATTGCAATTCAGACATCTCGGCCCCTTCGCAACCAATTCGTTTGGTTCCCGGATGTTTTGTTATTATGATTGCTAACAGGCAGTTCGTGACAAGTGGAGAAGCCTTGAAGAGTTGCCTCGGGTTGCGAGTGAAGCATGTGTTGCATTATTGATAGATGGACGGGAATTTGATATTTCGTGCGAAGAGCGGGATGGAAAACCGATTTGTTTGACTTCTGAAACTCTATTATGGTTGCCAACACGCAGTTCGGGCCCTTTCTTTGCGCGCGTTTTGATGATTTCGATCAGCTGAGTGAGGTAAATTCTCTCCATTTTATCCTAGGAAGTTGAAATTTGATAGGGTGACTCTTCGGGACATTGAGGGAGGATTGAAATTATGGGCTCCTTCCTAATCAGCTAAGTGAGTAAAATTGTATCCTGTAAACCCTAGTACAGTTGACATTTGATACGGCGACTCTGGGTCATTAAGAGACGATTAATATGATGGGCTCTTTCGCTAATAACCTGTTACCTACATTAAAATGATTCTTTCATATCCACTAAACTAGCTGTCATGTGTAAAACTAGGATACCTACCCACGTTGAATCCAGTCATTGATCAATCATTCTCTTTTCCAGTTAGCAACATGTCTGTGGAGCTGACATACTTCCCCGTAAGTGGCCTTGGAGAGCCGGTGCGCGTCATGCTTAGCTACTGCGGTATTCCTTTTACCGACAGGAGAGTTAGCAAAGAAGAGTGGGCCTCACTTAAACCTGGTAGGTACACAAATTTAGTTTTCTTGAAGCAATTCAGCGATGATGGTCTTTTAAAGGAAACAGTCAAGATTTTTCAATTAAAGGATTCAGTCAAGATATTTTTGCACATAGTAACATAATTATATCACTATTTTATATATATGTAGTAAGATAATTATATCACTATTTCATATATATATATATATAATTTGGCACAGATGTGCGGAGAAAAATAGCACATATTTGAAGATAAATTACAAGGAAAAACTCACAGTTATGATATTTCGGCTTTTGCCTTTGTCAAATTGTAGAGAAGATGCTTCTCACCACACCACATCTTGGCACTGTGTATACTAAGCTGTAAAATAGCTGAAAAGTGCAGCTGTAGTATTTTCAGTTTTTCCCGTGTATTCTCTTGCAGTAAGATATTTTGGCCGTTCGAAAGGGCTCGACGCTGAATGGGTTAACGTTTAAACGCTGCTGTTACACTCCTCTACCTTTGGTAGAGGTTACAACCTCCAGGACGTTGGTTCTTTCCCTTAGCCCAAATCTGTCTTTTATCTTTCTGAAAAGTCAGAATAGGAATGTGTAATCCGCAGAGACGAAGTTTGGAAAGTTGCCGCGCCTGCTCATTGATGGTGTGGAGCTCTATCAATCCCGAGCGATCTGTCGTTACATTGCTGGAAAATTGAACCTTCGTGGGAAGACAGACAAAGCTGCTGCCTTGACTGACATGTGGGTTGACACTTTTGATGATGTCAGACAAAGTAAGTACCCTATAACCTTCTAATTTCGAAGCTTGATTGAAATAACTTTTGAAATCATCAAGATAGCTTTAATATTTTGTT
This sequence comes from Adelphocoris suturalis, assembly GCA_030762985.1. NCBI lineage: Eukaryota > Metazoa > Arthropoda > Insecta > Hemiptera > Miridae > Adelphocoris > Adelphocoris suturalis. Next base: position 16,346,993 of record CM061042.1, on the reverse strand, counting down.
TTAATCTTCGTTCTTGTATCGATTCTCTATAAGATAATATTCTCTTCATACTCTCAGATCTAATTTTGATCATACTCATATTATCCTAAAGACTAAGATGATGTCCTTGTTATATTTGACTCCTTTTTGGGCTCTGATCATTAACGTAATTTAAAAGCTCAATAGATTTTCATAATTTTCCATTATTATATTTATGTTGAATTGATATAAAATTTGGACAAGTTGTGTGCAGAGAAATTGTTGATAATAAATTGTATGACGAAAGTAAATTTTATTATAAATGATATTGCTTCACTACCTAACAAAGTTTTGATTTCTTAAATTTTCTATAGTTTTCATAAAATTTTACACAATTTTAACGATATTTTTGTTCATTTTCAGCTTAAAGATTTGAAATTTCTAATTCACAGTTATTTTTCATAAGTAATATTCTGCTAAAATAAATAATTCAACGGTTTTTTTTGTAAATTTTAGTGATTTTTTTTAGCACATTTTTTGAAATTTCACCAATTTACTATGTTCAAAGAATGCTGTCTAACGTTATGCAGTTTTTTTTTTCTCGAAAGAACGGTCTTTTTCCATGTAGAAAAGTTTAGAAAACTTGTATTCTTAATTTCCATGGAGCCTTTGCAATATCTTCATTTTCTACCCTCCCTACGAAAATTCGTAAATCTGAAAAATGAAACGGAATGTTGAATAAATGTTCAATGTAAGTGAAATTTGAATTCAATAGTGCAAAAAGATGAATCTCATTAAAAACAATTTTCTGAACATAACTGCGTCAAGTTTATTTGAAATGGGTGCTCAACAAAACGATTTAATAATGTATCATCTACAAGTCATTTTCATAACTCATTTAAAATTGAGATGACATTATTTCTCTGTAATGTAATGTAAACATTATTTTATTCAAAGTGATTACGCGTTGGTATTACCGACCTGACTCTGAGGAAAGGACGGAGAACTTGGAGAAAGTTAAAAAGGAAGATCTCCCCAAGGCACTGTCTATCTTCGAGCGTAATTTGAAGACAGAGGGGTCCAAGTTTTTTGTTGACAATGAGGTGAGTGAGATATCGATTCCTTCTTTGGCTTTTCTATCAGAAAGTCAAAATGATAACTATTAAGAAAAAATTTGTAATGTTCAAAATTATGATTGAAATCATGGAATTGACTAATGGTTAAAAGAACAGCCATTCCAGAGCAAGCATGGTTTAGAACAACATACTTTTTATTGATTTTTGTAACGAATATCTCCTCAATCAGGTGGAAGAGCTATGCCATAAATAATTGAAAAATAACCGGGGTTCAACAATAACATCAGAAGTGAAATGTGATGAATCTATGAACTATCTATGTTCATCATACTGGCTGAATACTACTGATGAATATGAGTTGCAAAATTCTGTTGCTTGTCTACACTAGACCCCACACCAGATCAGATAGATACCCAGATGCTGGTAAAGGTTATTGCTCAGATGTAGCCTGTTGTAACTGTAGCCAGCTGTGCCTAAAAAATCAAGCTTTCGCTCCCTTCTGGTTTGGAGCATTCACCACTTGCACGCCGAAAATGAAGCAGAGATTTTGAGATTGACAAAGGTAATGCTCAAATTCAAACCTCTGCTAGTTATTGTATACATCCTCTTCATTTCAGCTGCCCAACATCTAGATGGCAATGCTCATACCAACCGCATCATGACTGGAGGTTGTTTACCGTGGGCCCTGGGCTGGGAAAGACCTGCATTACATAGCACTACACACCACAGACATCCATGCCAATTTTACGGTACCGTGGAAAGATATGAAACAACGAGAAGTGACTGAAGAGAAAGTTCCTCCTTCAAAGGTGAGAGGCGTCTAACCTGCTACACTCAAAGGTACCTATATCCCCAGGTGCAGCGTATTCAGGATTCGAGAAGGAGGAACTACTCCTATCCGGGACAGATATTAGGACACATTAGAATCCCAGCCACCCAAACATGTCATCTTGGTAGACGGTGTAGCTACCCGTAGGGTGTGAATGTGCCGGTAATCTCTTCCATTGACTTTTCAGTCAATCCATTGTTAAAAAGGCGACTCATGCCATTGAAAGGCGTGGAGCGCAATTTCATCAACCGATGTTATCAACATGTAGGACAGCTGAGAATTCAGCTGAGTGAGCAGGGTTCAGTTGCACTATGCTAGTGCTTATAATGTCAACATCAGCAATTTCAAATGTGATGTACCAGCTCGATCTCCTGTGGGGCTAGCAGGTGGTATAGAGGAATGGTTGCACACAGACAGAGAATGTTGCCTTCCCAATCCCACATAAGTGTGGACGTAGGAACTTGTGATACCAAGTGGGATACCTACAGGAGAGGGACATCCTTGTCCAATTCATGCAGCCCCCCCCCCCCCCCCCCCCATCGCCCTTCAACCTAAAAATTCCTGTAACTGTGTCCAAAAGGTGCTGCATTTGCTATAGATTCAGCTGAGCCTTGGACTTGCACAAATACATCTTGAATTTGCTACACATTCAAATTTTCCATATGAACAATAAATTAGCTGAAATATGAGTTTTTACAATCTTGGAGCCATTGCTGCAGTTTATTTGTTGACACCGAAATTGACTAAAATAAATAATGATAGTTTATCTATGCTGTTTGACTGAATTTTTAAAAATATAATGTTTGATCCTTAAGTAGATTTATTATTGACCAGATAGTTTTAGTAATTGACAGTTATTCTTCTGTGCCCATCACATTGATTATAATATTTTTTGGTCTAGTTGTCTTGGGCTGATGTGATGCTCTTTGCGTACATTCTGTACATCAGCGAACTCCTGCACACCTCTAGCTCCGATATCTTGTCTGCGTTCCCCACCCTGCTGGCAATCTACTCCACCATCCAGAGCAACCCAGGTATCCAGAAATATCTTGAAACCCGGCCACCATCTCCCCCGGACATGAGAATTATATACTCTTAAATGTCTTCAACTTCCACTCTGGCAAAATTAACGTCTCCAGTTTTCCATCAACAACGTAACCTGGATTTTAATTTCAACATTATTTACTATTTTCTGCTCACTCCTTTTTGTACAATTGGTTAACTATGAAGTAAGTAAAAATGTTTTTGTCTATTAAATTTACTCAAAATTTGAGATTCTCTTCTACATAAGTACAGTTTGGTAGTATTATCAGATACTTGCCTAATATCATCTTTATATAAATTCATTCTTCGATTGAGTGGCATTCCCTTTGTACCCTCTGAGATTTCCAAATGACTGATTAAAGTTTCTATTCTTGTTTTTATGTTAATAAACATGCATAAAGTTTTGAAATTATTTGTTCCATTGCATATCCCAACTTACCTTCTAGGTGATTGAATATTAGTAGGAAGGTGCCAGTCGATATGTTACCGGAATTCAATATATTGTACTTAGTAAAACTATGCATTGTAGGCATGTACTTAAATCAATTCACTCCCCTTAAGAGTTGATGTATGCTTGCTTACCTACCTATCTTAAGAAAAGATTACTTAACTACCTACCTAAAGGATAATTTTAATTGATTTTTTTCATTTCTTTTACCATAAAAATAGATAGGTACCTACTCAGATTTCAGAAAGAAAAATTCAAAATAGGTACCTACCTACTTACTCTTATTCTGTTGTACTGCAGAAGACGATGAAACATATCAATAGTCACTGCTCAATAGCTTTGTCAAGATCTTCAGTGGTGGTTCCAAACGACCAAGGGTGTTATTCTAGACTCAAAATCCGCAACTGAAACCTTAATGCACATCAGGTCTTGTTAACTGGCTCCTCATCCATCTTGCAGACATTTACTGCTGATTTGCAACATAGTTGCAGTTAACATAAAATACAATACTTAGGTACCTTTCCTCATGACACCCTGAAGTGCAATCACCAGAGCAGTGACTGAGGAACATGGACTCACACACTGCACATGAAAAACTTCAAACCTTCACTCAAGGGTTGTCATTTTGAGTGACTCTGGAGGTTATTGCATCCTTGAAGCAAGGTGAACTTCCCCCCATTCACTTGCTGCGACTGGTCGTGGAGTAGATGAAAAGACTGAGAGAGGGCTACAAAATAATGCTGCAATGGGTCCCCTCACATACATGCATCCTTGAGAATGTGCCTAGTGGCACAGGTGAGAGAGTCCAAACAAGTTGTAGAGAGAACAACAAATTACAAAGTAGCAGAGAAACTCGCATTAACTGGACAACAACAGGGCTGGAGAGAACATTACATGCAGGAGGAGGGTTTAGGGGACTGGTGTAGAAGGGTGATGGGTGAACCATCAAAAACACCATGTTTTAGCACTGTGGGAGATGCTCCCATCACACACATAACACGCATTAACACAACCATCCTTGGGCATGCCAATAACCAGCAATTCAGATTCTTGGTGGACAGAGCCAATACCCCCACCCCAATATGCACAATGTGCAACCTGCGCAAACGGTGCAACACATGCTACAAGCACGCACTAAATATCACTTTAATATCTAACAACTCATGCATGACAGATACACCCATATTGAGGATTACCTACATCATGGCCTTAAGGATCCGGACATCCTTCTTAAACCTTATAGAAATATTAGTCAGAGCACCTCTCTAGGGCAAAGGATGATAAAACAGCTCACATAGGCAGGGAAGGCATGACAATAGACAGGCAAAGACATATAGAGCAGGTTAAAGTAACAACATAATAATGTGGTAAAGACATAACCTGGCTGAGGAATTCGGAACAGCACACAACTCGAGTACCCATACTACTGGAACAGAGAAACGAGAAAGCAGCAAGTAATAAACCACAACAGTGATCACACAGCGAACCAGCTACAATCAGAAGAGCAGAGTAAACAACAACAACACAACTTTTATTTTTTATTTACAGGTCCCTCCTTGTCAACATTTCAACTACTCCTTATTGAAAATATAAAAATCCACATCGTAAAACGTTACGAATTGTAAGAAGCGTGTTGGTTATTCGATTACGAACTACGAAGTATTTTGGATGAAGAGATGCGTGCGCTTATCCAGAGAGTGGTATCCGCCGACGCCTCTTGTAAGTTTTCTATACCGGTAGGTACCTAGATAAGTAGGCCGTTCACCCAAACCTCTCCATCCATCTGGTGTGGGAATATAATATTACTATAACAGATTAATAATAAATGCGAGTAATGTAAGTACCTCTGTTAATCTGTGGTTGCGACTAATACAATCATTCGTTAGCGGGTTTTAAGGACAGCGGTTTACTGGAACAGTTCCGAACCGTTCGAGAATTCTTGTCCTGAATGTAAAGTTCTGTAAGTTTACAGAATTGCCGGAATGAAGTTTCGAAATCCGTCGAAGAAATGCTTAATAACTACTAATCTCCGGTTAACACGTGATAGTCTAAAATTCGAAAATTATTCCACTTGGACACATTGCCACTGGTAGATGTGGGGTACCTATAGTCACTCTCCAATGGTAAGTACGAGAGAAATGTGATTCGTTAAAGAGCTCACATGAACAGGGTGTTGCTGTACCTCTTCACTGTAATCTGAGAGTCTCAAAGAGGTTCCGTTTCAAATGTCAGCACTTTAATCAAATAAGAGAGTTCATTACTCACAAAGCTGATCAGTCCTCTTTCCTTGTGAGATTAGAATTCTCTAATAATGTTTCAACATATTAAGTTGGATAGGAGAGAGGCTTCAGAGATCTGTCCTTCGCAATGTTTCACCGTATTGGGTGGTTCAACTGTTTCCAGTAGGAAATAGCAGAATAGTTTAACATCAAGTATTGCTAGGTTGCATCTATGACAATTTTGCAAAATTAACACTCACTCACTGCTCGGGGTTACCATTGGAAAAGAGTGTCAGGCACCATGAACGGCTTATACTCTCCCTCAAAAAGAGGCCCCTTTAATTTAAAAGAGGATTCCGCCGGTTACCCCGAGTTGGAGTCGTCGCAAGCAAATCTTTTGCTTAGATCAGCAAACTTTTTGATTCTTTTCCACTCAATATCTCTGAGGGAAGCACGTTCAATTATATGATGCCCAAATGCCTCCGTTCTGGATCTCCAGTACCGGTCGCATCTACAAAGAAAGTGCTCTGCGGAATCTTCCTCGAGTCCGCAAAGGCACATAGGTGAGATATTGTTATCTATAATATTTAGCATCCTGCGGAAATCATGGTGTCCGGTGAGGATCCCAATCATGGTTCTAATAGAATTTCTACTTTTGCTTAGAAGCCAGTGTGCTCGTTTGGGATCGGAAGACGTAACGAGCATTCTGGTTTGTCTATATCTAGCAATTTCCCTGTTCCAGAGAATGTTGAGGTCTTGTGTGACCCAGTTTTTAATTTTTGCTTTACAGGCATTTTTGGAAACGCAGATGGCAGGAGATGGTCCGAGAAACTGTTGTCCCGAGCCAGCCCGCGCTAAGCCATCCGCATTAACATTGCCTACGTAGTTCTCATGACCAGGGATCCATTTTATGGATATTCTGTTGTTGCTAAGAAACAAATTATTAATGTGTTGCTTTGTTTCCCAGACCAGTTTTGAGGTCGTAAGGGGGTTCAAGAGTGCTTTGATGCTGGCCTGACTATCGGTAAAAATGTGAATGTTTTTGTTAAAAGTGTTGTGGTTATGTAGGGTGACCAGACACTTATTGATAGCATATATTTCTGATTGAAATACAGTTGCATAGTTATCGAGGCTGTAAGAATGTGCCACTAGGAGGCTGGGAATGAATACACCGGCACCAGAGGAAGATTCAGATTCCCTATCTATCTTAGAACCATCGGTGTAGCAATGTATGGTGTCTATAGTGTCAACAAGGGTTTGTTGATTGTTCCACTCATTTCTGTCTTTTATTTCAAAGGTGGATTTCAAATTCCAGAAAAATCTCCTCTTCATTTCATCAGAGGGCATGAGGGTTTCTGGTGCATAGGCATTAGTAGCTTGTTTGATGTAGGTGTGTCCTACTTGTGTGTAGTGAGAGAGATGGCTTGTGTCATGCACCCATTCTCCCAAGATATTCAACCTAACCACGGCTTGCATGGAAAAGACCATTGCGAGAGTATCCAGTGGTGCTAGTCCAAGGATAATTTGGATGCTCCTGGTTGGAGTAGTACGGAAGGCTCCACTAATGAGCATGCAGGCTAATCTTTCGATTTTGCCCAAGGTTTTGCTGTTTTTAATGCCCGGCCACCACACCACCACTCCGAATAGGAGTCTAGGTAGAATGATGGCTTGGTAAATCCAGTGGGCTATTTTGGGGGTAAGTCCCCACTTTTTTCCAATCGCTCTCCTCGCACAGAAAAGGCTATTGGTGATTTTTTTGACCTTCCATTCAATATGTGGTTTCCAATTGAGTTTGGAATCCAGTATAATACCGAGGTACTTCACCTTACTGGAGGGTGAGAGGTTAGTGTTTAGGTATGACAGTCCTGTTATCTGTGGGGGACGTCGTTTCCTTGAGAAAGTGATGATTTCAATTTTGTTGGGATTAATGAATAGTCCCTTGCTTCTACACCATTGTTCAAGGAGTCTCAGTATGGTGTTGGCATTTCTTGTGATGTCCGTAGGGTTTGAGCCACTGATTAGGACAACCCCGTCATCCGCAAAAAATTGTGCATGATGGCAGAGAGTAAGCAGCGCGTTCAGTAGATCGTCGACTACTAGGCACCAAAGGAGGGGAGACAGTGATCCCCCTTGAGGAGTACCTCTTTGGACCTTATATCTTTTGGAAGTGTTACCTAGAGAGCAGGTAATCTTTCTGTTTAATAGATACGATTTACACCAGTGGATTATCGGGGAGTCAACTCCTCTGGTTTCAAGCCCTAGCTGTATTGCTGGCCACGACAAATTGTCGAAGGCTCCGCCGATATCGAAAAATATTGCTGTGGCACAATCACCGGTGAATATGGTTTTTTCAATGTGGCCTACTAAATTGTGTAGAGCCCCTTCGACAGATTTACCTTCCATGTAAGCATATTGAAGGTGGTTTAGGGGTCTGGAATTTAAGATAGAGTCCCGAATGTATCTATCTAATATTTTCTCTAAGATCTTAATGATGACTGAGCATAGGCTAATAGGTCTGACTGATTTCGGATCTGTGAGGTCAGGTCTGCTAGCTTTAGGGATGAAGATGACCCTTGTTTCCAGAAGGGAGGGGGGAACAAAACCCCAGTGTAGCATGCCTCTCAAGATGTCTATGAGATATTTCTCAAGAAGAGAGTAGGACTTTTGTAGGCATACGACACGTATGCCATCGCCTCCGCATGCTTTGTATGGTTTCATCGAGAATGTGGCCCATTTTACCTTCTCGTGGGTGATGATTCTTCTGCTGAAAGAGTCTGAATCATGGTTGTAGCTGTGGTAGTCAGTGGTTGTATCTCCCTCACTATAGGGTATAGAGTTGGGGAAGCGAGTAGAGGCAAGTATGTCTAGAGCCTCTGATTCATTGGTGGCAAAATTGCCACTCGGGTGTCTTAATAGTCCTAACTTTGGAAAGAATTCATCTTGGAGTATTTTAAAGATTCTAGCAGAGTCTTTAGTAGTTTCGATTGTTTTACAGAACTCTTTCCAGCTTTTTCTTTTGTTTAGGTTAAGGAGGGTTCTGTATCTTGACCTACTTAGGTGGAAGGCATCCCTATCGGGTTGTGTCTTGGTGCGCCTTGCCTTTCTTTGTAAGCGTCTACATTCCCGACGCGCAGTTTTTAACTCCCCCGTCCACCAAGGCTTATTTTTAGCCTTTACCAGTTTGGGTGGACAGGCGGTGTTAAAAGCGGTGTTAATGTGTTCTACTAAAAGCTTAGTGGATTGAGCTAGGGAGTTTTTATTGTTTATGTCCCAAGCTAAGGAGGATAATAGTTCCCTGAGTTTATTTTCAAATAACTCCCAGTCTGTTTTGCGAGGATTTTGTACTGTAATAATAGGTGGTTTTGGGAAATCGATCTCAAACGTGATTAACCGGTGGTCGGATAAGATTGTGTCTGGTCTGACTTACCAGTGGTGAATTTGGTTATAGATACCTACTGAGGCAAGGGAAATGTCTATTATGGATGACCCTCTACCCCCGCTAAATGTATGAGTGCCTCCTACATTTAAAATGTTAAGATTGTTTGAAAGTATAAAATCTTGAAATGCCTCACCATGAGTGTCCGTGTACCTTTCACCCCATGTGGTGGAGTGGGCGTTGGAATCAGCGCCGATGACGCTGTGGTAGTTGTTGGCCTGACTCCAGGCTGTGAGTTCCTCCAGAGAGAGGGGTACTGGCGTCCGTCGGTCCCCAGGACAGTAGACGGAGGTGAAGACAGTGCTTCTCACACTGCCATCTCTATTCGTCGTAGAGATGAGAACAGATGTAGAGTCCCTGTTGTTGTTCCAGGAAATGGGAGTTGCCCCCCACTTTCTGTGGACAAGAATACAAGAACGAGGTATAATACCGTCTGAATAGGTATAGATAAGATCATGTGATTTGAGGTTTAGACCTCTGATTTTGTCTTTAAATACATGAGGTTCTTGGACAAAAACAATATCTATGTTGTTTTGAGTGACGTATTGCATAATGTCGTCAGTAGCAGTCTTTGAATGTTGTAAATTTATTTGACATACTTTCATTTTCATTTTAATTTATAGAAGAAAAACGAAAGGAATATTTACCTGGAAATTTGAAATTTACGTTAAGTAATTTTTATATTTTTGTTTTCTTATAAAGAAAAGAAAAATGAGAAAAATAATTAAGTTATGTTATTGAATTGGGTGAAGCCCATTAACTGTTAGGACAGAAGGTCCTCTTCTATATCCGATAGAGTCCGATTACCCACTGTCACCAGGGACTGGATAGTCCCAGATGAGGCGGAGTCATCCGACTCTATCGGAGAGTTGTGATGAGTATCATCAGGAGGGGTTTCTCTAAAAGGGAGTTCAACCTGAGCTCCTATCAAGCTACACTCCATATCCTGTTTTTTATCAGGGGGGGTAAGGAGTGACTTATAAGCCTCTCGTTCCCGTTTGGGAGTGGAGGAGGAAGGCTTAGTATGTTTCCTGGCCTCCTCCAGGGATGGCCATGATGAGAGAGATGGGGGGCAGCCAGGGACTCCCGGGGTTCTCCCCTTATTAGAGGGGGAGCCTTCCCGGGGAGGCAGCCCGCCACCTCCCCCGCCTTTTGGTCCACCAGAGGGTGGAAGAGGAGCGGGAGCAGGAGGATCAACCTCCATATCAGTATCTACCGCTCTTTCCCAGGAGACTTTAACGCAAAATTAACATGTAGTAATTAGTCAGTGATTATATACTTAATGAAGATTAATTTGAGAGTTAACTAATCACATAGTTTATTCTTGTACTTTATTGTAAACCTCTAATTGATTGTTATAATAATTTCAGTCGTCAATGGAGATGTCATTTCATCTATAGGAAAAGGATTATGCGTTCTCATAGGAATATCGAGAGATGACACAAAGAAAGACATCGAATACATGTAAGAATTTTTGTTTTCAAATGACTTATTACTCGTACAAAAGTTTTAATGTCATGTTGATTCAAGAAACCACAATTTATTACGTTGTGCAGAAAGGTCTTGCAACTAAATAGCCCATGGCTAGGTCAGTTTCCATTGCAGGAGCGAGGCTATGGAATTCCCTTCCAGTTTCGGTGCGGTGAGCTCCCTCCCTTGGTGCGTTCAGGTTCTGCTGTTGTGCGCCACTTCCTCAATGAGCATTAAACTCTTTCCTCTTTCTCTCTCTTTCTACTTTCGATATATATCCCTTTTCACTCTTATTATATTCCTCTCTTCCCTTCTTCTCTTTCTCTCTTCCCCTAACTTGACAGGATTTTATTACATTTGAAAATTCTAGTTCTTTTTACTATTTTCATCCCATATGTCTACTAATTTTCCCATATAAATATTTCTGGAACTTTATGACTTATCTTCCTTTAAACTAAGTTGCCCTTCAGGCTTTAAATTAAGCTGCCCTTCTGGCTTTAGTTGTAATTTACTTTGTACCTTGTTTTTCTTACTTTTTTATCGTCTATTCTGTCAAACTTGACATGCGAGGTGGGGCATACGTCCTATATGCCAATAAATTACATTACATTACATTAAATCTTCTAGTGCAGTGATCAAATTTGGGTTGCTCTAGTGCGTTGTAATGTCCCACACTATCATATGGCTTCACAGAGGAAGAATTTTTCCCATCTATCTTATTGAATCCAGTAAGTAAATTCACGTTAATGTCAAGAACAGTACAGAGGTAATTTTTATCTGTCAAGCGAGGAAAGCTCCAGTAGGAGGAGCGGAAAACATTTGCTTGGTGAGACAGGCCTGTTGGAGAGATATCGCTCATTTATAGATGTACCCGCCCAAAAATATTTTATACCTCGACAGGAGCTCGAACTCGCTTCATTACAACTACGGGAAATTTCCTGTAGTTGTGACACTCCAACGATCTGACCTATGAGGCCAGGGTGATCAAACCTCTTTGACTGTGAGAGTTATTTTCCTGGAGCGTAACATTTGCAGCCGTTTTGGCTGGTTTGGGGTCGGACGAATGACAAAGTGAAACTGCAGGCCGCTGGCTCAGCAGATGCTCGCTGGAACAAGTCAGTAGTCGAGCGAGGTCATTGTCACGGTGTGTTTTGACTCAAGTGAGTGAGGAATTGAAAGGTGCTAACGACAGGCAATTGATGTTTACAGTCTTTTGGCTCGAGAGGGATTTAATTGATTATAGTTTCGTGTGATTTCGGGTCCTATTTCGACTGCGCCAGTGTAGCCACCCAAAAATATTTGATACCTCGATAGGAGTTCAATCTCTCGTCGTTGCAACTATGGGAAATTTCACTATGGGAGCTATGAGGCTGGGGTGATCAAACCTCTTTGGCTGTTAGAGTTATTTTCCTGGAGCGTAACATAGATGATATCATAAATGTACAATGTATTAACTACTATTTACCATGTGTTTGTTTTATGTAATATGTCTGTATTATGTGCAAGTTTAGTACTATCGAACTTATGAAATATTTGCATGAGATTTCCACAAAGCCATAGAGAACTTTGAATTGCGTACTACAACTTGAATATTTCAGACTAATAACCCTTCTTGCCACGACTTCTCTCTCCGCCCTTCTTGTCTACCCTTGTTTTTATATATCGCATTACAATTTGAAACATATTACCTACGTTTTGTGCTAAGAGATCAGGAGTTGAGGAAGAGAGTTTTAAAAAACCTTCTTTCTCTCAAATATGTTTATTGACGACATTGTGCATTACCTAAGTATTTCACTTCTGTTAATAAGGAATTACTTCTCACGCTTCCAGAGTTCGTAAAATCTTGAGTCTCAGGCTGTTTGAAGATGGTGGGCCGGGAAATGGCAAAAATTTCTCAAAATCTGTGAAAGATCGTCGCCTCGAGATTCTCTGCCTTAGTCAAATAACTCTGTACCACTCGCTCAAAGGGAACAAGTTGGATTTCCACCACGCGATGGCTCCTGCCCAGAGCAAAACATTCTACGAAGAGTTCCTCCAGGAGTTGCGTTCACAGTACGATCCTGAACTGGTTAAAGGTAAAGTTTTTTCTCAAAACGTATGTTTCATTTTGTTCATACGTAAGCTGGGGGTGGAGGGGTGTTCTGTAACTTTTAGAAATATAACCAACGGTGGACTAGTTTTCCACTGGACTAATTTTCCACCAACAGGCAAAACACCGGCAAAGCAACAGTAGTAAACTAACGAAGAATGCTTAGTTTCAGGTAATACCGCCAGAGCCACCATGGTTCAACTCTTTTGGTGGCAAAATGAATACAAATTTCTTCATTTTTTTCACTTCAACATTAAGGACCACAAAACTCTTAGATTGAATTTATATTCAATACATGAATAATAAAAAATATAAATCAATGAATTAGAGAGTGATATAGGACGAGGAAACTCCAAAATGACAGTGTAAATACACTTATCCTCATCCTGTGAGTCTTATGACCAGCTATGGAGTTAGTGAGAAAGTTTACTAGAGTGAAGAAGATAACTTGCCTCACAGAACATCTGGAGAAGTTATCCACGGCAAAATATGGCTGTCTATTTCGAGTTGGAGGCTTACAGAACACCAGGAGAAGTTCTCCAAGGCAAATATGGCGGCTTTTCTCTACTGTGGAAAAGTTTTCCCATCGAAATAAAGTTACAGAATACCCCCCCTCCCCTTTATTGATATTGGAGGGTAGTGAGACCCTGCAGAGCATGGTTTCTCAAAAATGTTGATGGTGCAGCAGCATGTAAACTGTCGTTCCGCCCATGATATCCCTGTTTGTCAAGGAATGCAGAATTTGGTATGGATCAATTGAATCATATTACAATGCTAAAAGTCTGGGGTGTGAATCCAAACCATTTTCCATCAACAGCAGACAACTCAGCCCAAAATGAGAATTTTGGTACTGAATGTTATGGTCATCCTCTCATAATGAAGACACTGCTTTGTTAGCGATGTACCTTGTAATTTTTAGCGGTTTTCAAAATCGACATGTCAATGTTTCAGAGGGTGCGTTTGGGGAGCATCTAGTCATCGGAATTAAGAATGACGGTCCTGTCACTGTCATGCTGGAATCACCCAAATCCGTAGGCTCTGAAGATCGCGAAGAACAGACTGTACCTGATGTAGATGGATAGACTGACTGACTGTTCAAATTCGTCATTGAATGGCTACCCCTCGAATTTTGTTCCAGTGCCTAATGAGTGTCTCTAGTGGAAACGGGACATCTCATTCAATATGAGCTACCCTTGTGTTATTTTAATGTTGCCTCATGGAGTATGGCTGTACCTCGACTTAACCCTTTTATCCTGACTGTAACACTTGCGCCCCGTGTCAAAAGATCTCTGCATGAACCGGTGAGACCAGAGTTTTCATTATAAATAATGTCCTTCCAGTCTTGAATATATAGCAATCTTCTGGGGTACTCAACTAACAACTATTTGCACCCTTAATTGTCTAGATTTACGCCTGGATATACTATGTCAATATGAGTTTGATACGTATATGAATATGTGCCTCGAGCCTGATTAAATTTCCTAAAAAAGAAAAAAATCCCTTAGGAATGAAGGCCATTCCATTAATACATCATACATTGTAACAGAGTAGGTACCTACTCAAACATCCTCTTATCTCTATGCTATAACTATCGAGGTAAAAAATGACACCTTGTGGATCCACAATCAACCATGGAGCTACTAATTTATATTGTTTTGAGTAAAATAGGGTTATATATATATATATATATATATATATATAGGGTGTCCCCAAATAACGTCCAGGGCACCCCTGGTAAAATCGTCATTTATGGGTCAACACATTTTTTTTCCCCAAATAGTTTTTTTTTGTAAGGACCTCAAAAATTACAAAATTTTGCATTGGGCAAACGACATAAACTTGGTTTTTTGGATGGGAACCCCCATTTTTTACTACAGATTTGAATTCTACGTAACATTCCATGAAGAAATCACCTATTACTCAATCTTGTAGTGCGCACAAACGGTACAAATGCGCATTTCCGCTCTAAAAGTGCAAACATTGTATAATACTGAGTTTTTGAAGATATTCAATTGCCACATGCTATACATGATTTTGGGGTATTTTTTTCGTGCTGATCCTCGTAATGATGTTCATTTATTGATATTTGCAACACCAACTTGGGAAAACACCAAACAAACTACATTTTAATATGCTTTGTGCTGCGTGGAAATGAGTAAGACAAGTGCAATTCCGGTAGATTTTTCGGTGTTTTCCCTAGTTGATATTTCAAATATCAATAAATGAACATCACGAAAATACCTCAAAATCATGTACTACATTTGGCAATCTTGAAAAACTGAGGATTTCACCATTTTAGCACTTTTAGAGAGGAATTTTGCATTTTTACAGTGTGCGCCCGTTTGTGCTCAATAGCAATAAAAAAAAATAAATAAATAAATAAAAAAATCGAGTGATGGGTAATTTCTTCAAGGAATATTACGTGGAATTCAAATCTACAATAAAAAGTCCCAATTCCCATTAATTAAAAGAAAAAAACGAAGTTAATGCCAACTGTGCACGTTTGCAATTTGTTAGTTTTGAGATCCTTAAAAGAACATTGTTTGGGGGGGAAAAAAAACTAATTTTTTTTTACCCAAAATAATAACGATTTTAGCGGGGGGAGGGGAGGGGGTTGTTTGGGGGCACCCTGGGTTGTCTGGGGGCATACGATGTTTTTCCGATGATTTTGTTAAATTTATTATGAACTGGTTCATGTGATAGTCTCCCCTCACTAATCTCTGGTGGAGCAGAAGTAACTCGATGTTGGAATTCCTGATGCACAACTTTTATGCTGGGTCGAAAGGGTTATTGCTCGAATGTTCAATAATTTATTTGAGTGTAAATGAGTATAAAATTAGGAAGAAGCATGACTTAATGGGAGAAATGAGAAATTTAGTGCGTTATCGTGTTGATACACCGTCAAAATCCCATTGAAATTCAGAATGAATAGCTTAGTAGGTATATCATATCCGATTAAAATAATCTTTTATACAGAATTTTGTACTCTACACGTCACTGCCTACATAGTTGTTTCCATTATTATGTGGACTGTTCTGCTGAAGAGCATTGTCGTTTTGGAATTACATTCGGGTCCAATGCATTTCATCACATCCAAATAAATGGTAGAGACTATGCTAGTAAATCCTACCACAACTTTCATTCGAATGGGGCTCCGAACATGAGAAGCTAAGCTCGAGATACAACACAGCACGTAAACAATGACCTTACCCATTCGCTACTCTTTTGTTGCCTATAAGAGCAGTCGTGATTTTTTTTTCGTAGGCAGGTGAGGATATCTTTAAGATCCTAAGGTGGTAATCGAATCTCGTAAGATACCCGCAAGGGACCGCACTCCGGGTTATGTGGGATTCAAACCTCATTAAAACCTCACCTTCCTTTTCCCACATTGGAACTCAGCCTGGAACTGTTTAACACATAACTTTCAGGCCGAGTCGTTGAGAAATTCCTTCAGCCCTCTCTGTCCCTCCTCCTCTGTTTCTCCCGTTCTGAGATCTTTTTCTATAGGATGTCTTCAATGTAGGCAGCTACAAAAGTCCAATTTCGCTCTCGTTCAATCATTTTGGCTACTACCACCTCTGGTGTCCGATCTTGGGGTGGTAATTCCAAAGCATCCTGCAGCCTTCTTCTTCCTGTAGCCCATCACTTGCATACGAAGAAAGTGTGCAGCACATCATCGTCCATTTCCTGGCAGTATGGACATGAAATGGACGGCAGTCGTGATGGACAAGTCGTTTTTTTGTTTGTCTGTGTAATTCTTTATCATAATTATTTATTAATTAATAATATAATTTTTCATTTTTGAAAAGGATTGGTGAGGTTGGTGGTGCGGGGAAAGAATTGTAGAGCGAAAAAGGGCAACGCAAGGTACCGACAAGGGGAAAATCATGTCAACGACCATTTTCTTTAGGGCACTGCCCCCCCCCCCCCCCCGCCACGGTGGACCTTTTTAGTTCGGAGCCCCATTCGCCCATACCTTCATGGAAGATTTTTATGGATAATCCCATGGAACCATGGGAAACTAATGCGAATGGGAAATTCTTGTAACCACAATCTTCACCCCAGTGTTGCCAGACGTCCCTTTTTGGGACCCAGACTGAGCTCTGTTTTCAACTTTTTGATTTTGTTTCTTTCTCTTATTCACCACAGTAGCGGCAAACCTCTCGTCATAACTCGAAACGCGTAACTAAAGGCAAATCGTTGGCTAGCCATGGCACTTATGTGCATTGACATTCTCATGATCATGATGTTACATTTTATCCCTCTTTAACGGGAGGCGTGGGGGTAATACCAATATAACGTAAAAAAGGGGGTACTTCAGGAACATGCCCTGCCCTCATTTTTCGTTCAATTGAGCTGATTTTTTTTTAATTCACTCTTCATGTTGTCATCTTTCGATTGATTGGAGAATTTTCTTGTATACGATACTACACGATGGTTTGCATGAGTTGGCAAAATTGGAGGTTTTATCATGTCGTTCCTTCATCCACCAGCGCATGCCCCCAGGACATTTCCAGTATTTTTTTCAGTCATTCAATTCCCACACTTCTCACGGTAATTTCGAAAAAAAATTCGATCCGATACGACAAACAGGCCGGTCAAAAAATGTTCCCGAAGAGCGGAAAACGTCGTTTCGAGAAAAACGCGATTGAAAAAGAATAGGCTCTCGTGAACGCGCCCCGACTCCGGCCGAAGCACTTGCTCATTTCGTTTGGTGGAAACTTCTACTTCTCTCTCAAGAAACTATTGAAACACTGTCTGACACTGACGCAGGCTAGGACAAATAAAAATGATCAACACAAGTATAAGAAGAATAAGATAACCTCATCTTACATTAGCTTTATTTTGATAAAGCTGACTGTAAGCTGTACGCGAGACTGTACTTCAGTGGGTTATTATGATACGCTTTCATGTTTGTAAAATTTTGAAAATATATTCATTTTGTTCAGAAAATGATGTAGTTTTAGAAAATGTATTCACCCCAAAATTGAATTTCTTGCCCCCCCCCCCCCCCCCACCCCCTCGCCTCCCGTTAAAATGTGCAAATAAAAAATCCAAGGTTACCCCTAAGCACATTCGATTTCCTTGATAGTGAAATAGGTACACCACAAGGGTAGTAGTTAACCGCATTAAACTGAATTCTCCAGGGTATAAATTTTCGTGATGCTCCCCCCCCCCCCCCCCTATTTAGATTCTTTATCACCTTGTGTACTTTCCTGCCACTGTTCTGTGAATTTAATAAAATGAATGTTTGATTATTATAGCTTGCTACCTACTCAACTTACCTATGTAGTTAAGAACCAACTTTCGGTAGTTTTCTTCTACTACAATATTACGTACGTTTATGTTTCTAAAATAAGCCATTTACAAAACGGATAGATTACCTAGTTATTAAACTACTTACTCAAATTAACCGCAGAAATTTTTGGCTCAATCTAAAATGCATACCAAAGTCATTTAATAAGTAATTCACATTATACTTCGGAACTAATGAATACAGAGCGGTTTCGTTTTATTGATTGTAACTTATCATTGAGCTCAACTCTACCTCAGTGAATATTTGTAGCTATTGCTGAATCTCGGCCATCTCAACTATTATATTCAGTTGTACCATTTATGTTTAAGTGTAGGTAGGGACTGTCTTTTGTCTTGTACAAAAACGTCACAATTAAATTTTATTATAATACTTGATGACGAATTAGTTAACAATGCAAATATTTATCAAAATTAAACAAATTTCTTGTGGCCTATGAAGCAATGTGATCTTTAAGATGTCGCTGTAAATACGAATAATTGTAGAACAGAACTAGGAAGCTCGAAATTTTATCTAGTATCATTTACCGTTCCTTTTCCTACCTGCGGGTTACATTTGTCGGTTTGAAGTCATAAAATGTAAAGAGAGTTGCTGTACTACTCGTATTCACATTTCTAGAAAACAAGCTGTTGGGGCAAGCACGATGAATGTTAACCTTTTTGCATAGATTTCTCGTTGCGTTTTCGTAATCCGTATCACACTTGCATTTTTTCAGCTTTGTTCTTTTTAATGCTCGAACGTGAAGAAGGCAAAGTGCTTTTTTCCAAGGTCAGCTTTTTCGACCATTGCGCATTCTGGCAGAGCATTTTTAAACTCACTTTGAAAAATTAAAACATGTTCTAATTTTTACCTCAACGCGAAAAATGCTAAAACTTAACCCTTGGGAACGTAGGGGTGTGAAAAAATTTTAGAATCGATTAAATCGATTTTTTGGGAAAATCAAAAGAATCGATTTTTGGGGAAAATATCGATTAATAATCGGACCTTTTTGGGTAGTACTGTTTTAAGCCACATTTTAGATTTTATCGTACAAACTAATCGTACATTTTTTTCCTTACGATTTGTCGAAGAAACGAGGTGTTAAACTCATGATCGAACGAGATGACGCGAACTTGTCATCAACAGCAACGACTAATAAACTCATGATTGATTCGTCACGTTAGCCGTGACTAGCAATGAGAATGAAACAACAACATGGTCAATGATTACTTATCAGTTTTTCAAATCTATGTTGTTATTCGAATCCAAGCGGAGGAAAAGCTTTTTTCTGTATTTTATTTGACTTTAAAACTTTTCTTTTTTTTATCAATGTTAATAGTGAAATTTTTCGTCATCCTTTCTCTTTCTCAATTTAAATTGACAATATTGACGCCCTTAAACATAGAAGGACACATTCACAAGACAATGAGTGATAAATCAACCAGATTTCCACAGTTTCATATTAACAAATACGACGAAACATTCCAATCTCTAAGGTACCCTTTGGGATGTTGAAGAGGCCACAAAAAAGGCAAAAAACGAAAGTTCGGAAGTACCGAATCACAAAATATAAGCTCTGACGAGGCCGATAATGGCGGACGCGCTTAGCAATAAAACATTTTAAAAATTTGAGAAGCCTACTGTGAAACTCTCAACCCTCAAAAAGTACTACCATTTAGAAGTTCCTCTACATGTATAAAATTTTCAAGTTTTCGAATGGTACAATTTTTTTTTAAATACATTTTATACCTACCTATTACCCAACATTTTTATAAATTTTCATTTTTTATGAGTGCCTTGTTATTCACCTTGCGTTATTTGCCCAGACAGTAGAGGTGTTACTGGGCATACCAGGGTTCATCCATGGGCATACCATGAAGTGCTCTTCAGAATTACTTTAAAAAATCAAATTGAGCCATTGAATTAAAGAGGTTAAATTTCATACGATTTTAATCGATTTAAATCGATTTTTTGTCCAAAAAAATCGATTAAATCGTAAAGGGGGAAAATCGATTTTTTCACATCCCTATTGGGAAGTTAACAGTTCTATGAAAACCCCTTGGGAGCCCTAACCTGACAGACTTAATAAAACTGCATTCTGCCAGAATTCGCTGTATTTGCACTTATTCCTCTTCAACATTCACAGCTGACCTTGGAAAAAAAGCTCTTTGCCTTCTTCACGTTCAAGCATTAAAAATGCGGGAAAAAAGCTGAAAAAATGCAAGTGTGATACGGCCTTTAGAGTGTGTGTGTCCATACCCACATCCATGGTGGTTGCTAAGTTAGGGTTAAAGTGGATTCACACTCGCGGTAACGGGAACGTCAGATCACAGTCACGTCAGGTCGCGTCAAGATTGCTTCTATGGAAACGTTATGGGATGATTCCCACTCACGGGCGCGGTACAGTCAAGATCAAATCTCGGTCCAGTCACTTCCCGTCAGGTCGCCCGGCGAGCGATCGAAACCTGACGTGACGTTGACCTTCCCGGACTGAACGGGAAATGTGAATCACAAACAGTCAAATCTCGTCTCCGCTGGGTGTCCTCCCGTCAGGATTCTCTCGACCAACAATCATCAAACTTATGATTTTTAGAAAGTTATTGCTTAGAAATAGTTTATCAACTTTGAACTAAATACGTTGAAACTTTCTGCACGAATTTACGCTGCTAAATTTACTTAAATTTCATTAAGGTTTGCTAAAATTCCAGTGATACAGCATGCAGGGGCGTCGCTATAGGGGTGAATGGGGGGGGGGGGGTTGGATCACTGACATGGGAGAAGTTGGGAAAATTTGGGAGCTGGCAATAAAACCCATAATTTGAAGAGACGTATTTGGAAGACTAATTCTAATCAAATCCTGGTTTTCGCAACTGTAGGTACCAGATATTCATGGAATACTTGAAGTACTTTAATTTTTTGCATGAAACTGGCATTTTTCGTTCAAATTTCCCAAATTTTCACAGCGTTTCGCAATTATGTTATATCTCAAAAACGGATAGTGATAAAAAATTTGGCTTGACGGCGTATTGCTCTATTTTCGGCTTACTCACCCAAAAAAATTGTTCACACTATTCCGAATCCACTCTGTAGTTCGATGTAGAACATTCAGTAGTTTGAAACATATGACTAATAATTTTAAGGTTACAATGACTGATGAGTGTTTTTACATAGGAAATATGGACAAGCATGGACTAAATGGAAAAATCTGCATACCCACTTCTGGTAAACTCAACCTTTTAAACTAATGTGTAGAGATAAAAATTTCTATAAATGTATATTTTCTTATTGTTACTTCTCATTGCAATTATTGTTTCAATTCAAAAAATATAAATAGATATCTGATTTACTAATCAGCAAATCGCTTTGTGCTTTTAAAAATATCTGGAAGATTTATCCTGGTCATTTACACGTTCTTTAAGTTTCAAATAGTGACAATATTTATTGTAATCAAAATCGAATATTGTGGTATTACTGCAAACGATAGGTATGTTATCAAATTTTCATATAAAAACTCACTTGAAAAAGGTCATTTTGTTAGTGTTACGTGTATTTAGTGGGTACATATATTATATGCAATACATATTGCCTGTAGGTAAGAGGTATAATTCATAAGTGATACTATACATCCTATTGGAGTTAGGAAAAGTTTTGGTTCAGTTGAGAATTTCATGATACTTCCCCCCCCCCCCCCCCCCCCCTTATTATTTTTGTCTAGCGACGCCGCTGACGGTATGATCGTATCAGTGAATTTTCCACTGATACGAGACTCCGATTCTCCGTTCGGGGTCTAGTTTCATCTTCTTCCTCGAGTAGCAAAGCTATTTTATACAAATTTTTTATCCTCTCGGACATCGCGTCACTGCGCGGGGGAAGACTGACCTGACCTGACGTGATCTGACTTGGCTGTGTGAATGGGTGGCCCGTTGACGTGACTCTGACCTGACTGTGATCTGACGTTCCCGTTACCGCAAGTGTGAATCCACCTTTACCCTGGAGAAAGATCACATTGATCTCTTAATTACAATTTCAAAAAAGCTGAGCATGAGTAAAGCTGACTCTTCCCATTTCAAAAAGTGTTTCCACGTTACGAAAACCTCTTCTCGTTTTGGAAAGGCTATTTTCGTATACCAGTAGATAAATGAATACGAGAAGTACAAAAACTCTCTAAGGAGACAGGAATTTTAATGTTACAACCGATATCATTTACCTGAAAATTGGTTGTTAAATGATTTTGAATGTTTAATTTTTTTTATTTCAGATTGATGGTTAATTTTGTTGTTGTTTTTATCAGGTTGCTTGTACTTATATGTTAAATGAATTATTAATAACTATCATGGAGGTTTATTCCTTGAAGGTTAGCGCGACCTAGTGCCGGGGCTAGACTCCTCGTTTGGTTTATCGTCGTCAGTACACAGCAAAAACTGCTGATGTGCTCATTAACATTAATGTGCTGTGATGCGTTTTGACCCGCTGAGTCACTAGTGCGTACTTACCTTAAAAATTAAATTTATCAGTAATTATCGACAGATATCTAGGTAAAATTATGAACAAAATAAGAGTAAATATTAATCACGGCGTTTATTCAAAATTATCATCAAATTTTAGATGCAGCCACTTTAATAAAAAATGTGCTATTTACAATTGAATAGTGGAATTAAATAAATTTTACGTATTCTATTCTGCCATTACACACATAATTTGAAATGACTGTAAAATGCAGGAACAATACGCAAGTAATGTTACTATTTGTAATTTGGCTATTTACAAGGAACTTATTTACATAATTTTCGATGAAGGATGAAATAAACATTTTTGTTTCACACAACCTTGAGTTTGAATTATAGGGATCCAATTTCACTGGTTTAAACCTTTATTACAACTTGTAAACACACAAATACATAATGTTTAGCCTTATTCGTAAAAAAAACATGTTGCACTAAATCCTTTAGCACGAGAGAAGATGGAAGATTTTTTTAGGGGAACTGCATATCCCTATTTCTGGGCCTGTAGCAGCATGTTTCGTGTTGTTTTTCTTCGCCAAGCAAGTGGCTGACTTCATGGATGACCTATGGACAGAAAATACAGTTGTATAATGTTTGATCACACAGGGATCATAGCATAAGAAGGGAACAAACCGTAAAGTCACATAATAGGCTATAGTACAGTGCTGTCCACAACGTCCACAATGCGGACATCGAACAGTAGAAAAGTTTTTGGTTATTCATGAAGCATTTTTCAACAGAATGGGAATTCGGAGGATCTGGTAGGGTACCATTTAGGTACAATTTATCTTACTGTTCAAAACTAGCATGTTACACAGCGATCGAAGACTATATGTCAGTCAGGAACCAGATGCGTAGCACTAGGTAAGCGCCACTTACCCATAGATTCTGGCGGCTAGATAACCCTATCAGAGTATCTACAACTTCTAGAACAACAAGGAAATTTCGGATGAGTATATTAAAAAAGCCCTCAAGAAAAAGGCCAGTTGAAATCATGCCTACCTCCCTCAACCGAATCTGATTAGAAACATAGATCACTCATAAGGAAACAAATGATCATAGAATAGCCTACATAGAAGGATGATAGATTGATAGAATATGATAGATTGTTGAGAGAATAGTGAATAGAAGATTAGTAAAGTCGATTTGGTGTTCGGAAGGCGTTTTAGGTGTCCTAGAACGATATCTATCTACTAGCACTTTTTATTTGGTAAACGTTCTGTTACGCTCCAGGAAAATAACTCTCACAGTCGAAGAGGTTTGATAACCCTGGCCTCTTAGCTCTGGTCGTTAGAGCGTTGCAACTCCGAGAAAATACTTTCTCGTAGTTGTGACGACTCGAGTTCGAACTCCTGTCGAGGTAGCAAATATTTTTAGCCCGTTACAGTGGCGCAGCCGAAATAGGACCCGAAATCATACGAAACAATAGTTAATTAAATCCCTCTCGAGCCAAAAAGACTGTAAACATCACATTTCCTGTTGTTATGCCTTTCATTTCCTCACTCACTTGAGTCAAAACACACCGTGACAATGACCTCGCTCGACTGCTGACTTGTTCCAGCGAGCATCTGCTGAGCCAGCGGCCTGCAGTTACACTTCGTCATTCGTCCGACCCCAAACCAGCCGAGACGGCTGGTATTTGACTCCGGGGAAATGTTACGCTCCAGGAAAATAACTCTCACAGTCGAAGAGGTTTGGTCACCCTGGCCTCCTAGCTCTGATCGTTAGAGCGTTGCAACTTCGGGAAATTAATAATAATTTCTCGTAGTTGTGACGACGCGAGTTCGAACTCCTGTCTAGGTATCAAATATTTTTAGCCCGTTACAGTTCAATCGCGGACACCCTTTCCTCAAAATCCTGGCTTAAAATTGCCCTCACAACCACTCTATTCACTTTTTCTTGTTCATTTTTTCCAACTGTTGCTACGAGGTATCTAGTTTAAGTACATATAACCGCTTAGTTTCCAGAATATCAACGAGAATAGGAATATAACGTTTTTTGAAAAAAGGCAATAAATTCAGTGGCCGACAGTCCCTTGACAATGACGGACACACATTTTCGACAATCGCAGACACCCCTCTCAATAACCTTGAGAATGACCGACACCTCATTTTCGACAATCACGGACACCCCTCTGAATAATGACAATGACTTGAAATAGGAACCCTATAATGATAGAATAATGTTACAACACCAATATTTTGGGAATTATTTATTATAATATAATAAGGTATACAATAAAAAAATTCTCATCGCTTTAAAATCTCATAAAACATAATATAATTTATTTCCATTTAATGATTAGAAAGGAAGGTAAAATGAAAACAGAAGGAACTTTCAATGGGTTTGGATCATCACAAATCTATATCATAGGTATCACAAACTTTCAAGTACACTTTCCTGGTTGAAATCAGTGGTAAATTGCATTTCGAATGAAATTTCTTCTCACATACATATACTTATCGCATTTAAATCCAGGATTATCAACACCGATGGCGGATGCACATCTAAAACATAGCCCTCTTACCACCTCATCCTCTTCTTCTAGACTAGTACAGAGATCTCCAGGTGTGGCTTGTTGAATTTTACTTGTTGATGGTTCACAAATCGAAGTACCGTTCGATGATCTGCAGGTTGAGCTTTGGATTGACTAGTAAATTTGGTTCCAAGAACCGCCTTTAGTGCCTTCGATTTCTTAGCAGATTTAATGTTTTCTTTCTTAAGGTTTTTTTATTTTTATTTTTCTTCTGTTCTCTTTCTGCTTTCTTCTGTTACAATGTTATTTTCTTCTTTTCGTTTTCAATCTTTTCATTTTCCAATTCTTCTCGGTATTTTTGTGAGCTTGTAAAATATGGCATCCTCTTCACGTTTTTCTTCCCTTTCCCTGTAGGTGTGGTGGGCCGTTAAACCGTTTTTTTGGGTGGTGTTTTGTTCTTCTTTCTTTTTACCATACTGTAAAAAGATCCATGAGATTAGGTATAGGTAGATACGTAAATTGAATACAGAACTCAGGTTTTCCCAGTCTATTCTAACAATGGCCAGTTAAAAGACCCAAAATGAATTGTAAGTTAGACGGAAAAGTCAGATGCACTGGTGTGGACAGACAAATGCAGGCTGAATCGAGGTACAGGCCTCACTTACGTTAGGAAATTAGATATTTATCATTAATTTAATTATTTCTGAACCTTCATGTTTCAATTATCAACATATTTCTACAAATTTACTATTTTTCACACTGCCAGAATAAACTGGTAGTGAGTGTTTTTTGAATGGTTCTTTCTTCCGAATATGTGGAAAACCCCTTTTCAGCAGACCCATTGAGAAAATGACAGAATAAATAGTTTTATTCGACTCCGGGGAGTCACTGACGTTCGTTATAATGATCATCCAGCCATGAGGGGAATGGGATGTCCGTCTTTGAACATTAGACGAAATATCGGTTGTGACAATGACAGACACCCTGTCCGTCACTGTATTTTTCGCCATATTCAATGGAGGACACCCCTGTCCGTCATTATATCATAACACGAAAAAATTTTGCAATGGCCGACACCCCGGTTTTTTTCATCCAGAAGCGTTTTTTCCCTTGTTTTTTATACGGAAATTGAAGAACAAGTATCATACGCGACCGTAAAACAGTTAGAATGCAAAGGAATAAGCACTAAGTTAGTAAATCGTAATATTAAGCGGGTTCACAAACTCACCTTTCAGCTGAATATCTCCTCCAATTTTCGTCTCCTGGCAGCAAGTTGGAAAATGAATTCCTAAAACTTCTGATGACATCTAACACTTTTTTAAATGGTTTTGGTGGATTCTGTAGGGTTTCTAGGACGCAACGGTGGCTTGGAAACTATGCATAATAACAGTGGAGTGGTTTTATCCAAGATTTTCGGCTTTGGAGTCGAAGGGTGTCCGCGACTATGCGAGTGTCCGCGATTGAACGTTTACCCTGTAGTTGGTTCGTGGTTCCCTTTGAGTGTTTAATATCATCTTGTGAAGGCAAAGGCAAGTGTGTGAATTATTGTGAGTTGTTAAGATATGACATTAGGTTCACGATGTTATGATATACATGTTACTGGAATAACATGCTACAAATATAAGCTTGTACAAACCAGATTAATATGTAGCCTTAACTCAACCCAAAGGAAAAAGTTCCAGTCATGCAGCTGAGTGCAATGAAGTGACGGACTCCATCCTGATCAGCTGAGTGAGCTCAAATTCTCCTTTTCACCCTGGGATATTGGAATTATCAAACAGCTAAAGTCAGCCCAATAGGGAAAACAAGCTGGGATAGCATATGCCATTATGTAGAGAGAGTTTATGATGTTGTTGAACTATAGCTTATTCATAAACAACGAGTGCATGCAACAATACTTTCCGCATTTCGATGTCTTGCGTTCGGCATATCGATTTGTATGCCTCACACTTGTCATTGTGAGCACGTCAACAATCTAGGGTTTCACGGGTTATGTTGTTCTAAAAGCGCTGGAAGAATCTCAAGACACAGCACGCTGGACGACGTCATTAGGGGGAGCATTGGTGTTGGCAGGTTTTCAAAATGTCCTAGAGCCTTGTGGGTTGAGTAGAAATTATGCAAGAGGCCAGATACCATGAATATCATCTCCGGGAAGAACGGATCACCACTAATAAGGGATGCAACTTGTTCAGACATAGTTTCCCCATCTGTGATAGCCACTTCCACAAGAATGGCAAGCAGCACGGCCGAGGCTGCAGCCAATAGGGCCCTTCACACCTACACTCAAGAGTCGACGACTGAATGGGACACTCAAGTCTCGAATCAAAAGTATTAGTGTAAAAAGTAATTCTGCGTGGACCTTGGAATGGAGCTGGCGTGCGGGGGGCTTTGACGGTTTTGAGCGCACTCCAACCAAACGTCAAGAGTGTCAGTGTGAATCACAGTTATGCGTGAGGGTAGAAGTGGGGTTAGAAACGTAGATCGCCGCGTTCACGACACCATCCCTAACCATCCCCAAATTTGATCAAATTTCTAATATGGGGCATGAAGTTGATGTATTTTTTCACGCTGAGTCGAATGCCACCAGCCCCAGCTCTCTAGGATCAATATTAATCGAGAAAAAGCGATTTTTATGATAAAAATTCCCAATTTTGATCAAATTTCTAATATGGGGCATGAAGTTGATGTATTTTTTTCACGCTGAGTCGAATGCCACCAGCCCCAGCTCTCTAGGATCAATATTAAGCGAGAAAAAGCGATTTTTATGTTAAAAATCCCCAATTTTGATCAAATTTCTAATATGGGGCATGAAGTTGATGTATTTTTTCACGCTGAGTCGAATGCCACCAGCCCCAGCTCTCTAGGATCAATATTAAGCGAGAAAAAGCTATTTTTATGTTAAAAATCCCCAATTTTGATCAAATCTCTAATATGGGGCATGAAGGTGATGTATTTTTTCACGCTGAGTCGAATGCCACCAGCCCCAGCTCTCTAGGATAGAACTTCTTACTACAGCCATATCAGGATAGCACTGATGACGCTTGGGCGTGTGGTGAAAAATTTCCAATTTTTCCACCTTCCACACGCCACTTAGGAGTGAGGTTAAAACTGGAAGTTTATCCTTTACACGTACACTTTTGAGTGGACGAACCTAGGTGCCGCGCTTTCGTGCGGTTAAGAGTGTGGTGTCCAAAAACAACACACTCTTGCGTGGCCCACTCTTGAACGGCAGACGCCTGACCGACAGTTCTGAGCGCACGCAAGAGCGGGAAGACAAACATTTGGAGTGTGGAGTTTTAACCGCACTCAAACTTCGACTCAAGAGTGTCCCGTTCAGTCGTCGACTCTTGAGTGTACGTGTGAGGGGCCCTGATAAGAAAAGAAACAAATACTCCGCTTTAATAGACGAAGGTTACCATTTCATCCCATTTGCAGAAGAGAAGCTGGGAAATCGGACTAAAGAGGCATACGATTTCATGGGTGAAAAACTGAACATGCCACAGGAGCGACAAGGTCTACTTCTTACTTGAAACAAAGGGTCAGTGTGCCAAAGGGCCATTCAAAGTGGAAATGCAGCCAGTGTAATAGGAACGCTACTACCCTGGTGGACGGCACGAACGCTCCAAGGGTTAAAGTGGTATCTACGAACGCTCCCGAAGGGGCACTCTTTCCAGTCAACCATGTACAAACGCTCCGTACCCTATGTACGAATCCTCCTGCTGATAATCGTTACGTAGTGAGCAATTAGTGTGTTACCCAGAGGACACCACGAGGTCCCCTATTATCATATGGCCAAACTGAAATCCAATAACGTCCACTTGGTAAGCCAACATAGCTTCTGTGAATTGGATAATATTGGGTTGGGTACCGATAAAGTTAGCTTTGAAGGCCGAGTGACATGAGATTACAGAAACATCCAGCCAGATAGTAGGAGACAGCGGGAGGACACTTACTACGTAAACATATGAATACGAGATATGAATGGAGTTGATCCGAGCGTTTGAACCAAGAGCGGCGCAGCCATCAATCGTTAACGTTTGGTTTTTCAATACGGAAGTTAGTGAAAAAAGTTGTCTATTTCCACGAAAAATAAAGAGTTACAATGTTTACATTGTAACTCTTTATTTTTCGTGGAAATAGACAACGTTTTGAAATGGGTTTCTACAACTTCGTCGCGAGTGATTTAGTTTGGTTTTTCAATGTTAGCTCCTGAATAGTGTCTGAGTTTTTTTATAGGGGGGGGGGGGGGGGATTATCTCCGGGGGACGGCAATTTTCAATTTTCCGGGGAAGAGAAATTCTTCAAAATTCAGCAATTTTCATTTAAAAAAAATTGTATTTCGTTGATATAAACTACGCCCCTTTGCCCCCCCCCCCCCCCCCCCCCCCATTGGAATGTATTAAGCGAATAACGGTTTAGTGAGAGAGAAAATCTCACATGTCAGCTCTGGCGAATTAATGGGAACGTTGGTGTAAATTTGACTGGGCAGCGAGGGGAGTATTCGTACATGGTGAGGCTCCGACAAAGTCCCTTTTAGCGAATTTTTGAAGAAAATTAAGCTATTGCTCTCGCCTCAAAATTTGGAGAATGTGATTTTTTGAAAAAGGTTTATGCAGAAATCCGTTTCAGGCTATTCTGAATCATATTCTGAAGTTTAACGCATTTTTTTAGCGAATTTTCTTAGAAAATAAAGCTATTGCAATGGATGGCTCCAAAAATTTTCAAAAATTTTCTTCATCGAAATTTGTTTTGAAGCATTCTGAAATTATTCCTGGATTTTAACGCTTTTTTTACATGTATAAATATATATATATATATATATATATATATATATATATATATATATATATATATTATTTTGAGGAGTTACAGAAGGTTGGAAAAAGATAGGAAACACTTAAATAAACTTACAAAATTGAGAGAATATTTCGCTGTGTCAGCGTCGTCAGCTCTAGTGAAGAAGTAGTAGAAAATTCTTCTTGTTTCCTGTATTGCTTGTCCGTGTGGTGGTTCTTGGGTCGTAGAATGAGGAGTGGAGGAAGCATGGCAGGAAGGAGTAGGTACAAATGATGGTCTGGAATGATTTTGTGTGGGTGTGTGTGTGTGTGTGTGTGTGTGAGTGTGAGTGTGTGTGTTCGTGTTTGGTATACTTGAGGGGGTGAAAAATTTATGAAAAATTTAAAGAGGGTGAGTGTAAAGTGGAAGAAGTGTGATGTATGAAGAGGTTTGAGAGTTTTGAGTACCTAAATTGTTGAGGAAAGCCCCCCACAGCCAAATCACAAATGGGCTGTGATGGGCTCCCCCCAACAATCAGGTGGTGAGTTCACTTCTTCCTATTGAGTCCCGGCTCTCGTAATCCTCCCATTACTGCTATGTAGGAGGACTCCCAGGCCAGTCTGTCACATGTCGATGTATTGTTGGGCAGGGCTCGGACAACTTGAACCTTGTAGCACTCATCAAAGTTGGTGTCATGGGTCCGAGCATGTTTGGCAATTGGGAGGTGAGGTTTATGCCTAATAGAGTCTCTATGTCCATTCATGCGGATAGAAAGAGGGGTCATCGTTTCTCCACGGTAGAATGCATCACAACTCTGGCATTTGAGGTTGTACACTAAATTGGAACTTGTACAAGAGGCTGATGTTCGAATTTGATAGGAATTTGGGGTATTAGATGTAGTTAACGTAGTCGAATCATCAATTAAGGGGCACGTTTTACATCGGGGTCGGTTGCAGGGGTGGGTACCAGGGAGTTCATTATCAAAATTATTATTATTATTGAGTATAGAGCCTAAATTTGGGGGTCTTTTGAATGTTAGGGAAGGAGGAGAAGTTAGTAAACCTTTGGTTAAGGTATTATTGGAGATAATAGGGAATAATGACTTTAAAATGGGTCTCAATTTTTCGATTCCTGGAAAGTATGTTGTAGTTAAATTTTGAAATTTGGGGGCTTCTGAAATTTTTGGTCTAGGGTTAAAGGAGGATGTTGCTGGAAGGATCCGTTTTTGAAGTAGATTGGAAGGGTACCCACGATCTAGTAGAGCCTTATGGAGGTTCTTCAAATACTCCTGTTTATATTCGACTGTACTGCAAATGCGAAGAGCTCTTATTGAAAGGGAAAAAGGTATACTTATGAAAATGTATACTTATACATATATATATATGTATAAGTATATATATGTATGTGTCATTCCAGACGATAACTCTCGATAGAATTGAGATAAAAACTTCGTTCTTTCGCCAAAAAATCAAGCATTTCAAAAGAAAGGATGAGTTCGTTGGACAACACTTTTTGAGCACATTAAATTGGTCAAATTTCAAAAAATGTACTTAAAAAATCACTAAAAAAGGCAAAAACCGATAAAAATTAACAAATTTCTATTTTTTAGCAGAATGCTACTCGAAAAAAATTAATCCTAGGACATTTAAAAATTTAAGCACAAAATTGTACTGAAAATGTACATAAATTTCATTAAAATAAGCTAAAAATCGATAGGAACACTTGAAAAAATTGTAAAAATCCACAAAATCGTTTGTTCATTGGAATATTACTGACAAAAAGTTAGTTTGCTATAAAATGTATAATAAAATTTTTATTTGTCCCCAAAGTGCTCAAATTTCAACAGAATTTAACATAAATGTAATACGACCATTTATGAAAATTCGCTCATACGATCATGCTGCATGACTGGAACTTTATGTATGTATGTATGTGTCATTCCAGACGATAACTGTCCGTAGAATTGTGCTAGAAACTTCAAACAAATTTTAAAACGTTAAGGACACAAAGCGAAAGTTCAAGTTCGTTGGCCAGCATGATCGGATTACATCTTCGGGTTGAAATTTTCAAAAATGTAGTCAAACATTTCAAAATAGCCTGTTTTTTGCGATTTGTTGTGCGAAATAATTTTTTCAGCATACTAACATACGGTTTATTCGGAATCAGCGCAAAATTTCCTATAAGAATATGTATCAAGTTTTCAAAAATTTTAAACTTGAAAAATCAGTCAAAAATCGAAATAATCGTAGATTTCTTCAAAAATTCGCTCATGGGGTCATGCTGCATGACTGGACTTTTTCCTTCCTCGGGAGCGTTCGTAATGCGCACACCACCCTCTATTCAATTGCAAGAAATATTATACCCTCTTTGTTCATTCAACCATTTCGTATCACACTATCCACGTCTCACACTTGTCACTTTATGTAGTCATTGAAATGTTGAATATTGAATAAAGTTACATTGTAATGAGTGCGTTGTTACCACTGGAACGTTCTCACATTTAAAGAACCTACCTTTAAAAACGGATACGAAGTCGCAACAGAAAGCTCAACATTTCATGCCTCCATTGTCAAGTCCTTGGAAATGTCTTTCACGAGACTGGACGACGCAGGTGTAAGGGCTTCGTGCAGCTTCTTGATGGAAGTCTGGACGACTTGTTGAAGTGCCGGGTCGTTTTTGCACACCACTTCGAGGGTAAGGAGATCAATGTTTGCTTTCTTGTTGTCTACCATTACATGGAGCTTGTCGCCCTTGAAGATCTTTGGGACACACTCTTCCCCGAACATGTCCTAATGAAAAAACAAAAATAAATAGACTTGATAATGACCTGCATTAATAAGAATATAATACAAACATAGAATTTGTTTGAATACTTCAATGATCCAATGGTAAATTTTACCCCTGGATCCGACAATAGAAATCGGAGAAGATAGCGGACGGACGGATTTTATTCGATTTTTGGATTCTACGAATCATGAAATGTAAACCAACAAATTTTGAGGGGGAGTTAACAAAATTAATTATAAAGGCCTTCAGATGCTCAGTCACACAAATTCAGAACAGTTCGACTACTGAAACACGATCATGAGACTGAAGATGATCATAGAGGGTAATTCTCCATTATGGTACGTTTCGTTAGAAACTAAGAGCACTCATGAATTCTGATAACAGATAATCATAACATACGAAGAAAATTACCTTTACTGATCCTATTTAAATTCTAAAGCTGATTTGCTACCAATAATCTCAACATCATAAATGCAAGAACACAATGTGTATGAATACTATTGGAGTTTTGTGCCCCGTGAAACGGTAACCATAGTTCAAGGTGAAATGAAAAATGGGATGGAAGGGGTGGGAATTGTGTAGGCACTTGAGACAACGGGGAAGATCAGAGGGAGGCACGCGTGAATTAACAATTTCTACGTTCAGTGAAGGGTGGTGAGGAGATGAGTGAGATCATAAACTCATTCAATGCTGAATCCCAAATTTCTTTCAGATACGCAATGACGATTGCCACATAACGTCAGGTATACTAACTTGAAGCATTTCAATGACACACTCCTTGAAATGCATGCGGTCCATCTTCATGGTGATATTTGGAGGCTGGACGTTCTGATTGACGTTTTCAGTCTCCAGGATCGTGGTCAGGATGGCATCAGCAAACATGTCATTGACTGGGGAGGCAGTCCACTGCAGCATTACCGACTTCTTGTTGAGGGTGATTTCTATGGCATTGAAGGCTTTGAGCTTCTTCATGTCCAGGGTGATGAGAGGAGATGCGACGTGTGCAAGCATGGCTCTGGGAACAGATGGGCATTGTGCAAATTCCACTAATCGTGCCAACATAAATTGTAAGCATTTACCTACTTAAATATTTAGATTATGGTGCGGCCTGATTATACATGAATTGGCTTTTATCTTCAATTATATCTAAATGCCTATGGTATATCTTCTCCAAGAAGAACTGAATAAGAACCTAACATCTTTAATGCAGGTAGAAAAATAAAGTAAAACCAAGTCAGCTGACTTCTGTAAAATGTAGAACTTGAAGGGTTTCACAGTTGGTAGAGAAATTTTCAACTCCACCAAAGCCATATGGATACTCTTTTAACGATCTTCAAGACTTAGTTATTCGTATATTAAAAAGTCCAGTCATGCAGCATGACCCCATGAGCGAATTTTTGAAGAATATTACCGATTTTTACAACCAGCGAACGGCATTATTTCGATTTTTGACTGATTTTTCAACTTTGAAATTTTTGAAAACTTGATACATATTCTTATAGGAAATTTTACGCTGATTCCGAATATACCACATGTTAGTATGCTGAAAAAATTATTTCGCACGACAAATCGCAAAAAACAGGCTATTTTGAAAATTTTGACTACAGTTTTGAAAATTTCAACCCGAAGATGTAATCCGATCAAGCTGGCCAACGAACTTGAACTTTCGTTTTGTGCCCTTAACATTTTAAAATTTGTTTGAAGTTTCTAGCACAATTCTACGGACAGTTATCGTATGGAATGACACATACATATATACATACATACATACATACATATATACATACATACATATATACATACATAAAAAAATGCGTTAAACTTCAGAATATAATTCAGAATAGCCTGAAACGGATTTCTGCATAATTTTTTTTTTTTAAATTCACATTCTACAAATTTTGAGGCGAGAGCAATAGCTTAATTTTCTTAAAAAATTCGCTAAAAGAAAAGAAATTTATTTAGTGAACATAAAGGAACAAGCATTTAACACATTAACGAAGCCCAGCCTTTCCCCTACGACTGCATACCTAAGGATTGGAAGAGATCCGTTGAATGGAATGTGTTGCTGTTGGACAACAGCACTAGTCGTCAATGTCGTGTACTTGCTGAGATCGGATGGAGCAAGTAGATGATAGTTGAAATCCCTCTTCACCAGGATACCTGACAAATTATCACCTGGCTTGGGCTCTTTCATCGCCAGAGAACCCATAACTTTGGCCACTTTTTCTCCTGCAATTGAAATAAATATTGGTTTAGGTCCAGAACTAAATATTGATTAGAAATTTTCCTATAACACGATTTTACTATCAAATGATAAGGAGAACTTACCCCTTTTAATACTACGGAGTTGTGTAAAACCAATCGCATTGTTAAAAAGTTTGGGTTTAGAACAAAAAATCCCCTAGAGATCCCAAGAGAGTTAAATTCAGTTTATGAGTACTCGATGAGTGACATTTCGCCCTCACAAATTTAGATAATGTTAGGGAATGGACAACGCACCTCTGAAATACAAATCCACAGATTCGGTGTTTCTAGGATTATAGATCAGTATTTTGTTTTCCGGGTCCCCTTCGTATTCTCGTTGCAAAGCAGACTTGAGTCTGCTCATTTCATTCTGCTCACCATGAACCAGAACGATGTGTGGAGGCTTCAGCTGGCGGATGAACTCACTCGTTTGTTGGTAATCCGTGTGGGCGGAGAAAGATATGTACGCCACTGAAATTTATCCATACATCAATAAAAAAGTCGATTCGTTAAAAACAATTGGTCTAATAGGTCCTACCGAATGGATACAGCAGTATATGGCCTCGATATCAATATGTAATGCAGTAATTGATAACGAAATAATCCTAATGAAAATCAAGATGATTTTTGGAATTTCTTGAGTAAAGTGCTTTGTAACAGTAACGAAGTTGATTGGAGTCCATGACTGTGCCCCCGGGCCGGCTGTAGCACCCACGACATTACAACTCATCCCACAGTCACACAAATAAATTAAACCCCCAACCCAATCATACCCTAAACCTAGTACTAAGACATAGTCGCTTAATGGAAGACGAATGAAAAAGACGCTAGCAAAACCCGGTACAACTTATAAAATCGTTGTTGTCAAATAACCTTACACGTACCACAGACGGACCATCGGAAACGTGACATTTTGACGAAAAAACGATTTTCCGGCTATTTTTCTTATTTATTTGAAGATGAATATTTATCGATTCCGAACCCATTAAAACATAAAAAACAGAATATTTGCAGACACGATGTTTTTGAGTCAATAATTGACGATAATATGTTACCTGACATTGATAGCTTCAGTTTTTGTCCAGTAAGAGTAACGATTTCCTCAGGCTCTGATAGGATGGTCTTTGCGAGGGTCCCTTCCACGCAGTAACCAGCTATGATAACGCCATTTTTTGGGTCTGTGCACCAAGATTCGAACAATTCTCTGGACAGACCGCTCTGCATCATACCTGAAGAAACATACAAGTGTTGTTTTTAGTCTAGTAATAGGAACATCAGATTTCTATACTTATACTCGTTGAATGAATTACAGAAGGCTCACTCACGATACATTATCAATCTTCAAAAAAGGTTTTCTAAAGAAAGCAAACTAAAACCAAAAACCTGCCAAGCAGCATATTTAAATATTGAAAGAAATTAGTATGAAACAACGATTTTAATTAATTTTCAAATTTGTACTTCAAATCTACAGTTCAATTTCGATAACATTTCTAACACACAAATACATTCTCATTCACATACCTTACCTACCTTCTGATTTGCGGTACTCAAACAAAGCTGAATAAATATCAATATAATGCAAATATGATAAATTGGTATTTAAAAAAATATAATTAACTTGATAACTTTTTGAAATTAATTTGTAAATATTAAATACCCAAAATTCTGAATTCTATTAATAAACCCATAGAATTAGTAATTAAATCAATATTCTACTCTGGTTGAATTTTTTTTCCCCTTTTATGTACTTAACAAATAAAATAAAACGTGTTCTACGCACTAAATATATCTACACAGGTACTGTTCTTTAAACTCGATTTTTTCATAAAATGATCTATTTTGGAAAAATCCCTTTTAAAAACATATTGTTTGGCCCTAACCAAATTCGTATTCTCCCGCCAGGGCTTGAGATGGAGTTAGTGTGTTGTCTTCCCAAACTTCCGACAGAGCGCTAATGTCGCTCAATGTTTTGATCCCGCTTTTTACATATTTCATGACGGAACCCTGATAATTCCTATTTTACCGATCATCCCGTAATAATATACGATTTGAGCTCCCGAAGGTGCAGTGAAATTGTAAATTGTTTAAGAACTTTTCATACTGTAAACACTGCATTACTCACTAGCGCCCTTCCTGTCCTGCGGACGATGAAGGGAGGTTCAAGTCAGTCTATTTCTGCCTCCCACCACTATGTACCGCCTCCCGCCTTATATTAATTAACAAGTGAATTTGGATCCCGTTATTTGTGTTTTTTATATCCGAAATCGTACACATATTCTCACACATTTTTCCCTTTACACAATAACTAAGAAACAAACAGAAGGGGGGGGGGGGGGGGGGATCAGAAAAAACAAAATAAATTAATAAAATGAATGTTCGATAATGGGGCCTTTGGTACTCAGCTGGTCAGTCCTCGGATTGAGGAGGGTAGATGGAATTTTCTAGAGTAGGCACTATTGAACTTTCTAACCTTTATGAAGTCAGTTACTTACAGCAACGAGTTTCATAGAATATTTTCAACTAAATTAGTTTGATAACGTCTTTGATTAGAGAGTACATATTACTAATAGTTCACCAAGGAAATAAAGTATGTTATCTACAATACCATTACCACATTGGCAACAACGGAGGTTGATCCTCAGCTTTATTGCTCTCCACAAAAGAGTGTTACGTAAAGTGAAATTTCATCAATTAAATTTTATTCCATAGTACGCTGAAAGATATCAAAGAGAGCTTTCCAAAGAGGTGCAATATACGTCGGAAGTTTTGGCGTGGCCGAAACAAAAGTGTGAAGAAAGCTGAATGACGTCATAGAGAAGAAACCTCGCTCATACCCACCCCAGAGAATCAGCGCCATCTACCTATGACCTCAATTCATTCCATTTCATTTCCAACCCATTTGCAGTTTCGAGCTGAAAATTTGCAGTCAGGGATTTTCATGGGAGCAGAATTCGATTCAAGACCAGCAATTCTCTTTTCCAACACACAGTTACACAATAAATGGTGAAAGAATTTTAATCAATCTGAAAATATACCTGGAGATGCCATAACGACACAGGGTCCAATATCATCGAACTGGTCAATCCCTTTCAAATTTGAAATGTGGGTGAAGACAAATGGGTTGTTCACAGCGATCTGTCGCTTGATTTTGTCGTTCATCGCGTTGATGTAAGTCTGGTAGACGGCCATACACTTTTTGGCGAGGGATGAGGCGTAGTAGATGGGGATGTCGTGAAGTTCTGGATGCTGGCCCCAGTACTCGTCGAGGATGAGGAGGAGTTCTTGCGCTCGACCCAAAGCAAACACGGGGATCAAACACCGCCCACCCCTGTAAAAGGCAATCTCTTTACAACATACGAATGGAGGTTATTTAAGGATTTAGTAAGTGTGACATGACTATGAATGCACTCCTATGAGGGAGGCATTGTCGATGGAACTAGTGATTTATGGAATTGATATTCTGTTATGTTCTAATAGTTGTAGAACTAGTTGTAACCAAGTACCCAATTCTTGAGTCTACGTATTGGTTCATTATTTTCAATATTGAACCTTAGTAATAGAATGTGGGGGTCCTGGCGCAATGCATGAATCACCGAGTTTCGTTAATTTTCTATATACGAGGTTTAATATTGTCCAACAGTGATCTGCGTACAAAAGGAATCTAATAGGATTTATATATTTTATTTTTAAATCAAATGAAGCAAGGCTTCAGATCTCTATCCAACAAACTTAATTCCATTTAGCATTTTTCGCATTGCTTAAGATTCAGACTGAACTGCACCCAACGTCTTGTAGACATACAGGAATCGGTGTTGACCCTCAAATAGAAACAGTGGGTACGCAGGTGGAGGCGAGTGAATAACGAAAAGTGATGTACCCACTCACGAGCATACAGATGTCTTATAGGCAAAGAAAGTACAGATGGCGAGGGAATGTTGGTGTGCCTGGAAGCGACCCAAGTTGCCCAAAATACTCAGCAAGCTCCACAGCATGAACTTGGGTGTCAAGTAGGTACTATTAGCTCGAAACAAATCTTCATCACAACAATATGTGGCATAAACTACCTCTTAACACGATAAAACACAATTTAATAGGAGCCTACAGTTCGAGAAATAAGCTCCAGAAACAAGTAGTTGAATGTCTTCAGATGTTAGTAACAATTTTAGATTAGTAGATAGGTTCATTCCTACAATAATTTGTATTATTCCCCCATACATAGTGTTATATTCACTAATATTTGAATTCCTTTCACTTGGGTACCTACCTTCTTTTTTCGCACTCCTGTACTCCTTCAAGTTATAGGATTTGAGTTCCTTTTCACTTGATACAATGTAAGCTGGACTTACTCTACTGTAATTTAAGATGCTAAACTCTGTGATTTAAGCTCTTTCAGCATAAATTATTTTGATGGACCTAACCAGCATATGAGTAAATTAAAAATCTGCTTACCTATTGACAATATCGTGAACTAATGTAGTGAATCTAGCTTCTCGTTCTTCCCTTTTCTCGTGTATGTGAGTCCCGTATGTGGCTTCGGTAATTAAAATGTCAGGCCGAACTGAAGGGATTTCAGCTGCCATTAAATGCCTGTCTTCCTGCAACACACATGAATACACAAACTTACTGAAAGGTGCCTTATTAATGACTTAGAAACTTCATTTTTAATTCATTTAGTGATGGGAATTTTTGATTTATATGACAGAAAGATTGTTGCTCTGTGGAATTTGACGCTACCGTTATTTGCTGGGAAAGATTACACTTCATTAATTCTTCTGCAGCGATTTTTACTGCAAGCGGAACTAGTAACTTGGTTAAAGGCATAAGTGCTGTTAATCAGAATATTCTGTACTAATTATTGCAACTAGTTGTGCTGAATTGGAGTATGATTCAAGATTTAATTGAAATATGGTGCTCCGTTGACGCTCCGTTCTATTACTGAATAAAGAAAAACTCAGATCCTCAATGTCGACCTAAATGGCCAGCAGGATTAATCTGTAAACTTCCTTGGATTGACGATAGATAACAGCCAATCTTGGTTGCCTCATGTCAACAAAGTCCCTCAAGTCTCATGTCAGCTCGTGTCCCTAAGCTTACTTCCTGCATATTCATGATTCATATATTGAGAGTTGTTTCAAAAGATATCCTTCTGTCAGTTTACCACGCCTGTACTGAATTAGAGTGTTCTACTGCTGGTTTTGGGGGGTAACACAAGCCACTATAAGGAGGATTTTAAATCCAGAAACGAGTCGTGAGAATTCTTGCATGTCTAGGATGGATACCTGCAGAGGCTCATTTGCTCGGCTCGGCATCCTAACTCTACCAAGTGCATACGTCCTCGCTGTTTTTATTCTTATTCGGTTGGACAATAAGAATAAATATCCAACGTTCATCAATACGATACGCGATCGAAAAAAGAGGGTTTCATTCCACTCATATGCCTCAGTGTTTCCATGTGATGTGACCCATACCAAGTTGGTTCTAGACTGTTCAATAGGTTGCCTATGGAGGTTCGCAGTATCCCAGAAAAATCAATCATCCGGACTGAGGCATCTCCTTCTAAATTTCGAGCTGTATTCTATTGATGGATTCTATAATATTAAGTAGCCTTCTTCGTTAAATTGATGACAAATTTTCATAGTAGATGATCTTAGTAATTTTTAGTTTAGTATAGATTTAGTGATTCTAGCAAAGCAACCTTTTTGTCACAGTACTCTGTTAAGTAGGAATTCTTCCTGAAAACGTGAACAATTTTTCCAAAAGGGATTTCGACCTATCGGGAGTTGTTGTTTGTATATCCTTGACACCAGATCTCGATTATTTTTTGGAAGTAGGTATTACTTTTTCCAATGATCCTTACATCGGACAGCTGCTCATATTTCACCTACAAAAAACGAGTGGAAGATTGTGAAACCGTCGATCACTAGTT
Source organism: Adelphocoris suturalis (assembly GCA_030762985.1). Classification (NCBI taxonomy): domain Eukaryota; kingdom Metazoa; phylum Arthropoda; class Insecta; order Hemiptera; family Miridae; genus Adelphocoris; species Adelphocoris suturalis. Next base: position 16,306,420 of record CM061042.1, on the reverse strand, counting down.
TCTTTTTGGCAAATCTTGCTACTGTTACCTACCAAGCGAGCATTGTTTCTAACAATGAAACCAGCAACCGGCTGATACACAACTTGAGTGTCTCGACAGAACCTGAATTGAAGAAACTTGACGAACTTATCAAGTTGTTTGATGTACCTTTCTTGCCAACTGAGTCAACCTCAGATATTAAAGTATTAAAATTTGGGTCCTACTGCCAGGGTCAAATGTTACTTTCTGCGATAGCTCAAAAATCAAAGGAATCTTGGATGAATTTGATTCTCCTGAGAGAAGCCAAGAAAAAGGACTTGCCATCTAAACCACAAGAATACTGAGGCCAATTTTTCGAACTCTAAGCCTGCACATAACAGGATCACCACCTCTTTGACTTACAATGTCGTCCCTGTCAGATACTATGTTCAAAACCAAGATTCAAAGGATACTACTAAACGCAAGATTGCAGAACAATGTCAATAACAGTCACCTGTCGAGAGAAATCTCCAGTGTAAAGCAGTTTGACTCCTGAAATCTCCAACATGAACATGGCGGCTCCTAGAACGTGTCCAGCGTTGTAAGCCCAAAATTTGACTCCACCGATCTCTTTCTCTTCATGAAAGTTGATGGTTTCAATTTTTTCCATGCTCGCTTCGAGATCGCTCTCCGTGTAGAGCATTTGTTCGGTCGAGATGTTGCTGACTTTGATGTAATCAGAAACTAACCACCTGAAAACAATCCCAACCAACATAAACTAAATAAATTTAAACAGATGAGATAAATTTAAAGCATTCCTATCATTATTAAACTATAGCACGCTAAAGGGAAATCACCATTATTATTATTGAGATAAGTAAAATGTTAAGCTAACCTGTAGATGGCTTTGGTAGCGTGTGTCATGAAACACCTGCCTTTGAAACTAGTTTTGAGGAGAAACCAAGGTAGGGCGCCACAGTGGTCAAGATGGAAATGGGAAACGAGGAGGAGGTCAATTTCATCAGTGTCCACAATGTCGACAAATGGTAAGGCGTCCATGCCTGTTAGTCCAGGATGGATTCCACAGTCCAACATAATCTTTTTCCCTAAAAATAAACGATTTGATTATTAACGGGTTAACAACACATGAGCATCATCTGATATTTTTTGCAAATGTTTTCAGAACCATTAGGAAGCATTTGTCCATGCAAATGTTCTGCAATCAACGCTCAAGAAATAGAGAATATTTTTGAACTTACAAAATGTGTAGTTCGGACACATAGTTCCTACTGTTTCCACCAAGTGATTGTTCCATAAAATCAGTGTTGTAACTCTCACTCTCAAGGTAAGCTAAGGCTCCTAACACAGACGAAGCAACTTCTAAAAAATTCTTCTGTTAAATTGTCTTGGTCCCTAACTTATGAGAACCCTTATAATTCACAATGATCGGTGTATCAGTCACCATTTCTAGTCCAAAAGGCGTGGTCAATTCAACATGTCAGAAGCAACACCTTTGGGACATTTCTCACATTGATATAATGGATACCTATACTTTCTGATTACCTATACACGGGATTGGTGAGTGCAATTGTAGCTCTGTTAATTAAATGCAGCATAAGCTAAAAGTGCCATACCTTGCAAAAAATAGCATGGTTTGGTGTGTGCATACTTTCAGATGGGGAGGGGTTTGATTGGCCAAAATTAGGTGTGGGCTTGGTGCCATAAAATGATCGTTTTGGGAGATCCTATGGCTGTCAAAAGTTACGTCACCCTTCAACTGAAGCCCGCTAGCAGTAGAATAACCTGCAATTCTAATGGTGGGGGGTTCCACAGTGTCCCGCATGTAATACAGAGAAAGACTGAATGATCAAGGAGCACTCCTGACAAATTATTTTCACCTATCTAGTTTACTTAATAAATTAAGGGCTTAGGGATATGGAATAACTATGTACCTATATATCAAGGGAATATTTTCCCAAGTCGGTATTTGTTTGTTTTGAACTGTTTCATTAAAAGCCAAAAACATTTGTTATTGTTTTTCATTGTACAATATTTTCCTGGCCGATGAAAATAGGGAATTTTAAAATTTCGCGTCCGGATGGTATTTTCTTTAACTTCAGAAATATAATTTTGACCATTTAGTTTGAAAATTTATTCGCATTATAGGCAGGCAGCGAGGAGCACAGCAATGTTGAAGCCACCAGTTGAACGAACTAAACAAGGGATTTTTTTTCACTCTGCAAAAAATTTAGTATCTAGCATCTAAGTAGTATATAAGTAGCAGTGAAATAGATTTCCATATAGGACATTTTATTTTCTAGAACCTAGGAGGCTCTGGCTCCCATTCCGTTCGTCTACCTCCTTGGTGGTAGGTCCGTGGCCTTGTGGAGGTCAAATTTGCCAATATTTTCCTAATCAGCTTTGAATAAATAATTCAAAATTACCTTTATATTCCACCATAATGCAGGAACGTCCGACCTCTTGGCCGGCTCCCAGCGGCGTGATAGACAGCAAATCGCTCTCCTCCACGGGTAAGGACGAATCACCTTTTCTAGATGTCATTTCACTTAACTGACAGTTCCTACTTGAAAAAAACTTTAAAATTACTTTCACAAAAGGTAAATTTTCAGGGTTTCATTCGGAAAAATAGCACTATTTACAGCATACGAATAGAAAACAGGACCCACGACCTGGACGCCATGGATATTATTTGTTAACATCCATCAATCCATCTAGAAGAGAAACGCTTGATAACATTTTGAAAACCTTCCCGTTATGTTGAATCAATGGTTTTAATTATTTCAAATCCTTATCTATAATTGATAAAAACAGTTTGAAATATTCATTTGAAGTCGGACAAAACATTTATAAATTAGTACTGTTATTTCTTCCTTTGCATGCAATTAACGAAGTTTTATCATTTTTGCAGATTCTAGGTGTAAATCTATTGTTCATACTTAAAGTTGTGAACTTTTTTAAGAGGCAACACTGTTGCATATAACACGACAAGTCAAATTTACCTCCTCTAATCATTTATTAATGCGCAAAAATGTGTTTTTTTCGTCTAAAATTCCTTTTTTCCTTCAAAAATATTAGAAGATGTGCTTGAAAATCAGTCAAAACAGGTGAATCCGGGATCCTCTCAAGTCAAGAAGTGAGCGCAGTATTTTCTCCAGGAGCTTAATGCGTGAGTAACATCTATTTCGGCGATATCCCAGCTCCTTGAAGCCATTCGATTTTTTTGGTTGTTTAGTTTCCAAGGTAGTGTAAAAAGTATGTTTGCATGTTTATCTACTCATATTGTGACGTACCAGTCTTCATGTTATAGCCAAAATAACTACTTTTTGATCTAGATAGGTCATACTAGAAAAGCCTGGACGAACCACATTTTTTCCTCATGAAACCCATGTTAATTGCCTTGCGTTACTCGTAGAATGACGTAGGCTCTTATCAATTTTCCATAATTCCATTAGTCTTGATTCTGAATTGAACTAGTCAATGAATTATTCATCTTCCCGGTAGTAAACAAGCCAATCCTCGATTAAATGAGACGGGTTTCATGGTTTTATAGTCAGACGTATGAGTCTTTAGGTGCCATTCAAAATGCATGATGTAACAACTTGATTAATAATCAAATGATTGGATGCCGGCATTTTTCAAGTCATTCGTTTATACCTTAGTTTTTATGATCCCTTATTCGTTCAAGAGCGCTGATCAGATCACTATTATTTTTAATGCCCATAGATTCGATTCATGCCACGAATATTATTTCAATGGCATATCAATACCATATCTTTATTCCTCAAGAGAAAATGTGGTAGTTACCTACATAATCAAGGGTTTGAGTCTCGACTTTCAAACCGATGTGAAGCTGTCATTATCCTATAAAAAACTTAAGAATTTCCTCTTACCCATGGTTTCATTCTAATTGAATCTTTTCTGCTTCCACATTTTTCATATTGCTGCGATTTTTTGTATAATAAGTCTCTCCAATACTGGGGGGTGTTCTGTAACTTATATCCACATTTTTTTCTGATTTTCAATATCTATTTTTAATCCCTAGCGTAGTATAAGTTGTAGGCAAAAATCCTTGTAATGCTGTATGCTGTACATAAAGACCACTTTTTTTCTTTAGCATAATAAATGGTTTTTATTATTATTACTTTATTTCGTTGGGAAAACTTTTCCACAGTAGGGAAACGCCGCCATTTCTGGCCTGGAGAACTTCTCCAGTTGTTCTGAAAGCCTCAACTTGATTCGAAATAGACAGTTAAGCCGATTTCACATGGAGCGGTATGTCCGGAGACGGAAAGACGGAACGCAATGTGATTGGCTGTTGGGACAACAGTTGAGGATGGTGGCTGCCATGTTGACGGTATGGGCGGTAGGAGGTCGGCGGTAGAAATTTGTATACCGTCGCCGCTTGCTGTCGAGCGTTGCGCAAGCGCATTGGACAGGAATGTTGATAACCGCAAGTAGAGGATTCAGATCAGAGAGGGTTTCAGTAGGAAAGTTCATGATTCCGTTCACCAAGGTGCCGTTTCATGTGAACAACGTGCCGCATTCCGCCGCCCCCTCCACTGGATTTTTCGGCCTTCCGTCTTTCGGCCCATACCGCTCCATGTGAAACCGGCTTCATGTTTTGCCATGGATAACATCTCCAGGTGTTCTGTAAGCCCTTTGAGTATTAAAAAGATGGAGGGCAATTAGTGATGTTTCAGGCAGTCAAACCATACGTACCACTACTGTCGTTTGGTCTTTGAATTGACCAGGGGCAAAATGGCCGAACACTGATCAGCTGATGTTAGATGTGATGTTGGGTTTGATGAATGAATGGGGATTGTATACCTACATATTTCTTATTTAAGATACATTCTTTCTTAATTGTGCACCGTACATGTACACCGCTATTTTACACCGTTAAAATTTCATATTGTGGGAGTGAGTATTGAAATGACGCCAGTACACTCTAGTGGATGTTTGATGAAGGTAGATCAGCTGTTCTGTGTCCAAAAAAAAAAATAAAAAAATAAATAAATAAATAAATAAAATAAAATGAAATAAAAATAAATAAATAAAATAGGAGGCACCATAGTATGGGAACCATAGTATGTACATACTAACATCTAGACAGTTATGTCTACATACATAAATTAATACTAAAATGTAACAATAATAAGTAATATCAAACGAAACTTGGCCTCATAGGTTGGAGTGTTGCAACTTCTGGAAATTTCCCGTAGTTGTAACGACCTTAGTTCGAACTCCTGTCAAGGTATCAAATATTTTTGGGTCTCTACAGTGGCGCAGTCGGTAGGACCCGAAATCATATGAAACAGTAATTAATTAAATCCCTCTCGAGCCAAAAGACTGTAAACATCACATTTCCTGTTGTTAGAACCTTTCACTTCCTCACTCACTTGAGTCAAAACATACCGTGACAATGACCTCGCTCGACTGCTGACTTGTTCCAGCAAGCATCTGCTGAGCCAGCATCTTGCAGTTTCACTTTGTCATTTGTCCGACCCCAAACCAGCCGAGACGGCTGGTATTTGACTCAAGGGAAATGTTACGCTCCAGGAAATCGAAGAGGTTTGGTCACCCTGGCCTCATAGTTCTGATCATTGGAGTGTTGCAACTTCGGGAAATTTCCCACAAGTTCGCACAAGACCAATCAATTTTTCATTGATTTTTTCTCTTTCAGTACCTACTCATTTCAGCACTTCCCACCTTGGACACAGTAATTAATCACAACCTGCCCATACTGACCCACTGCGGTAGCCTGCCTTCTGTTTGACGCTTGTAATGCAAAACCTCATGTTACAGGTTACGCGGGCTGCCCGCGTTCTGTTTGACAGGGCCTTAATATGTTACTTAAGATTCGATTTCAAAAAGCAGTTTTCACAAAACTGTAATGCTCCACAAAACAAACTGTTGGATTTCAAGATTGCATTTATTGTAACTCTTTCAGTGGTAATATTAAACTTTCATAATGGTATTCAATGGTATATTTTACAGGTTAGAATGTGATGGTTGCTGAATCAAAAAGTCTTCCAGAGCGAGTGGCTGGTATTTACTACAGCCATGGCGTTTGGTGTGCTGCGCACCCAGTTACAGTCCTTGTATTTGCTATATCCACCGTTCTTCTTTCCTGGTATGCTCAATAGTTTTTGCTAAATTTTGTTTATCTCTTTGTAAATCTCAGATAGTTGTTTGTTCTTGTTTAAATTCGACCGTTGATTGCAAGAACTGTTGCTCTGATAGTAAACCTGGTATTTCTAATTGTGTGTCTCCTCATCCATTAATCTCTTATTCATAAACGTAGATGTAAAGAGGAACCATGAAAAATTGCCATAGTGTGCATCTGAAATAGCGAAAGTGCGTTGCAGAAGGTGGAGGCTCATTCTTTCAAAGTTTAGATTTTCAATTTATTAGTCAATCTCATTGCAGATGTTGTCTTCCCAAATGAAAATTGGGGTGCAATTAACCAAATTTCAGTGGTTATATTAGTCACAGTAATATGTTCCGGTAATTACTTCTTTTTTTTCAACGAAAGTCAATGGAAATACTTGTATAAAATAGCGTAGAATCAAACTACACATAATTCTTCTACATGTTCTAAAATTATGTCACTGATGTATATTTTGGATAAATACGCTGAAATTGGTTCAGGATATTTCTTCATTCTTGAGGTGGAAGAGTAACCAGTATCCAGACCAGCGAACTATACAACGATTTTCTATATGACCGACAAAATGTATTTTTCCAAAAATATAGATGTTGGGATTTTTCAATATCCAATATTTCATTAGTTTGTGCTGACCCTGCTATGGAAGGCCCAAGTCGTGTTTTAGAACAGGTGATCTTACATCTCATATTAAAATAATTGATTTGGTTTTTGGAATTGATAAAGTTTGGGTTTTTATGAAGATACGGGTGAAGTAAGCATTTTGCTCATCAAACTATACATGTCTGCAAGGCTGGCGTCGTTGTTAAGAGAATCTAGGCATCGATAGCTATAGATTTCCAGTTTGAAACTGTTTCTAATTCTGGCATTATGTCAGTATAATGAACCCTTCTCAGAGGCCAATAGTACATTCATAGGAGGTTTAACCTAAATATGTCGTGCTCTATAAATGCAAGTGCTACATTAGTTTACCTGTACATAACCAAGTAAAACTTCTGATTTTTTTCTTTGATAATTTTTTTAGCATTCCGCTCATGAATCTGCCATTGCCAAGCAATATCCCTCAAATGTTCGTTGAGTCAATTAATTCAACTGAAGAGCTTCCAAGATGGTACATGGATAATCCTGTTTACGTTCATCAGGTATGACATTGATTTTCTGTGCTTTTTGATTCTAATGGCAATACCTTTAAATGCAGTTGGTACTTCATCAGTTCATTGGCACTTGTGTGCTAATTATAGCAATCATAATAAGAGTATATTATGAATAGGGACGTCAATAGATTTTCATAAAGTACTTATTTGAATAAGGCGTAGTAAAAATGGAATAACCTTTTCTTTATGGAATGCAGATAAGTTGGAGTGAAATCATTCATACTTGTACATATTTTTTCAAATACTCTGAAGAAATTAATGATTACGCTCCAACTTATCTGTACTTTGTATGTTTTGGTATCTTAGTACCTCACTTTTTAAGGGAAAAAAATTGTTAATAAAAAAATGCTGGTTTCTCATTGGGTCATATATGTTTGTTCGCATATAATTTTATTTGCTACGTTTCTTTATTTGGATATTTCAAATTATAAGAAGACTTTGCAAAAAAAGGCCTTTCTGTCCTTTAGTTGTTTTTATTTTATTTTTTATTAATTTCCAACGTTTCTCCTCAGGAACTGGGGCTTATTCAGGGAGACAAAATTCAACATGTCAAATTCAAAATTTGTAAAATAAAAAATCGAACACAAAGTTATCAGTTTGATAAAATCAAATTTAAAATTGTTCTAAGTTTATGTAGGTAGCAATGTTTTTCCGTGTGTTATACCCAGTTTGCTGGTGACGGTAATTATAAATTTAGAGTCCCTCAATCAAATACGAGTAAATTTTGCTCAATTTTTAGTGTCTTGCCGAAAGTTAATTGAATATGAAGTTTTTATCTTAAACGTTTCTAGAAATCTTCTTTGCAAATTAGATTCTCTTCCTACAATTTTGAAATTGTCGAAGTTCATAGTATGTCCTAAAGATCTGCAGTGAGCAACCACCAATACCACAAGGGATCTGTTGGATCAAGTCTGAACGTTGTTATTGTGGTGTGAAATCTCTTAGTTTGGAGAGTAGTGGTCTGTTCGTATTAAGTGTTCTAAATCCAAACTAAATCACTCGCGACGAAGTTGTGGAAACCCATTATAAAACGGAAGGTAGTGAAAAACGTTGTCTATTTCCACGAAAAATAAAGAGTTACAATGTTAAATCGATTTCGACGGTTAGGCCATCATCAGTAACAAACAATAACTGAAGACACATCAGAAAGGACACAGGTTATATAGTGACAAGTGAAGGGAGATTTAATCCCATTGGTCGAGAGAAAGGAAAGGGGCAGGGGGTACAACCAATTAAGTGCATACAAAGTGAAAGGGGATTATAGCTAATCAGATGAAGTGAAAGGGGAAAATAACTAAATATGGTTTCAACAGTGTGAAGGGATAATTCCAAGCTTTTACAGAAATGGACCTATCAGTGGTGAAATATATTGAGGTATATCCTCATTTAAACATTTACCAGACCTGTCACTTTTGATAATTTCGAATTTTTCAAGTACATTCAACATACCTCCCTTTGGGCAAAAATGAAGAAATTCTACAAACTGTCTGTCAGTCAAATCAAAATTGTAACTATGATTAGATTCCTTAAGATGTTTTGCAAATGTAGACTTACCCTTATTTTCCCTGAAATCCTCCATATGCTCGTCTATTCTTTCCCTAAATTTCCTACCAGTCTGACCGCAATATTCGTAGCCACAAGAGCATTTTAATTTATAAACTCCACTAAATCCAATTTTTACGTGTTTATGAGGCTCGAAAATCTTTGTCATTTGTTTTGCCACCCCTTACAGGTAAGGCATTGAATAATAGTAGACTGGTTGTTATTGTTGAGTTGGAGGTACGTATACTGTTCTGAGTGTTTCATTGGGCTTACCGATTTTATGGAGTAGCCATTAGCCTTCAGGATCATTTTAAACTTTTTTTTTCTTTGTGAAATTTGGGGTCAGAAAGTATGAGCCATCGATGAGCAACATTTTTTATGACATTTTTCTTGTACTGGATCGGAGCACGCATCGAGAAATTTAGTAGTTGTCCGAAGTCAATTTTTTTTAAGGTGATTTGTGGTGGTTTTTTCATCTTCTTATTTTTTTTATAATTTTACTGTCCAAAAATGAAATTATTCCGTCATTTTCTTCCTCCACTGTGTGCTGGAGTATGGAGCAGTTGCTATTGAAAAAAATGAGGACGCCTGGTATAATGTCTGGATCAAGTAGAAATATGCTGTCATCAATATTTCTTCATTATTTGGACTTTTCGCCAAATTTACTTCTAATTAGATTGAAAATGTCTTCCATAACTTTATCACTTGTAAGTAGTGGATTTCCCATGGCTAATCTCATTGTTTGCAAATACACTTGATCCTTAAATAATTGACCATGCAATAATTCAATGCATCCAGGAACGTTCAATGCTGCCAGGGCTTATAAATTATAATGGATCGTACCTCATTTGGTTCATTTTATAAAAATTTAACAAATTTTCTAGACTTATCTAGTCGATCATATTTGGAGATAAGATGACATGGTAATGTACATGTAGATGAAAATCTGCGAATTAATAGCAAGAAGAATTTTTATCAGCCAACAGAATTTACTAGAAAATCACAGAAAGCTGCAATTTCCTCTAGTAGTTGAAAAATTATTTCACATATCTTTTCACACTTCATGAAGCAGTATTGTATATATTGCTAGTAATGTACTGAAGTACTGATTCTTTTGTAATTTGAAGGAAATGCCAATTTGTGCTGTTTAGGTGATACTCAAAAGTGCTGTTTCTCCATGGACAAACGGAATGCTTCTGACAGATGCAATTAGAGCACCCCTAGCTGAGGTGTTTCGTTTGCTGGAGGCCGTCCAAAATTATAAACACCCGAGGTAAGTTGAATAATGTGCATCTTCTATCCCACTTACTGATCCACTTGGGAGAATGTCTAGGATATCTTGCAGAAGCTCTATGCAATCCTTAGGAATACTGCGAGAGATCCACAGATTTGAAAATAAATGAAGTGGAGAATTGTTCTTCCATAATGCCAAAATAATGGCATGCCACTATTCGGGCTTACATTGTCACGATTGTTGTATTCCAGCAACCTAGAAACGTTACCAGCAACAAGCAAGAATAAGACCTAAAAACCTAATACAATAGCTGCAAACTTCTTAAATACCTAAAATTTACCATTTGTTGCAATTCTGCAGTGGCCTGACCTTGTCTGATGTCTGCACTCACGTGGAAGCTCCTAATCGTCCTCTACCGCTGCCCCAGTACAACTGTCTTATTGTTTCTCCAGCCAACTTTTGGCGACAGGATCCCAGTCAGTTCTTCACGGATATCAATCTCGTCTCTACTGTGTACAGTCAAATGGTGAGTAACTCTGCTTTAATTAACTCTGATTAATTTGGATTAACGAAATGACCATTCCACCAATGCTTGACTCAGGATCTTCTTGTGATAACAGACGGATTCCAGAATCCCTGGCGGGGTAGGTTAATCCATGGATTGGCGCTGATCCGCAACTTACCCACTGCTTACCATCTTAAAAAATTCCGTAACCATTTGGTGTTTTTCTTGATATCGCAACCCATCGAATTTACCTAATAACGGATTTCATATTTCCTTGTAATAATGGGGAAACATTGAGTTCGGTCTGAAGTCACAAATTTTGTGGAATTAGTCCAAGTGACAATTCCTCGTAAAAAATATTTAGGGAAAGAGAGGACCACTTGAATGAGCGGATGGACAGTTCTTCGTAGGAAATTGTATAGACCGAAGGGCCTGTTAACGCGTTTCCTGCTTGAGGCTGAGGAATTCCACCTTGAAGGGGGCACACACCCCAGCAAGGCCTACTTTCTAGCCCTCCCCCCCCCCACCCCTGGATAGGGACAGAGCTGACAGCCTGGGGCCCCACCCGCCCGCGGTACCAGTATGGGCACAGCCCTTAACCCTTTGCGGTCGAAAGTTGAATTCCGATCGTTTCCACAAGGACGGGACCCGGTCAGGGACCGGCATTATGCATGTACCTTACAGGACGACTTATTACTCGCCATTATATCTTTCAAGGACGATAAGCTTTTTGCAATAGGTCACCTAAAAACGGTACATCACGTTTGAAGACATATTCATCAAATAAAAGCACAGATTACCTATTATTTATTTATTTTTTTATTGTAATAATTTCCCCAGAACAAAAAATATGAAAAATTTTGGACGACGTTATTCTTTATTTATTTAGAGTGTCATGTTTGAGATGGGAATATGATGAGCAAGTTTTCACCATGAAGGAAAAAACACATTTTTCTAAAAACAAATAGATACAATGGATACCGCACACGAAAACAACACGAGGACAAGAGTTATCAGTGAGAAAATAATGATAAAAAGTCGGTTCAAGTAGTAACCAGTCACAGAAAGGTTTCTCATATTCCTTCCCAATGGGTTCATTTTATCAATAAAGTGCTGCGATCTATTGTCAAAACCTTCAGTAAAACCTACTGAATTTCCCCCAATATTTAAAAAATACCAAGCTACCACCGGGTTTCGTCTGTGAAGACAAGAAAGGGCACCGAGCAGTGACTGGCATTCGACCCCTACGAGGTAACAAGGTCGCCGAGCAGGGACCGGCATTCGTCCTGTGAGACATCCCTCTCTCAAAATGTTCCGTCCAAATGCGGATATTGCCTAGCCGGGTCCTGACCGGGTTTCGTTCGGAAAGGGTTAAAGGCCAAGAATGGTTGCTGGCCCAGCAACAGAGAAGAGGACTCTACACCTACCGCTTAACCCCACCCCGTCCTGCATGATTGCAGTATATGTAGGGAGGCCACACGTGTAGTGTCGTTGGACACCCCCAGTATGGACGAGTGGATGGACTTTTTTTTACCGTTTTAGTCTATCCAAGGGGCTATTCATTTCCTACTGGACTTGATAACGAAATAACTTTTGTACACACACACACACACACACCCCCCCCCCCCTCCCCCCGAAGATTGTCAGATCAAACAAGTTCTCCCTTAAATGGCAGAAACAAAATAGCATGAAGCTGTCTTCTCTTAATGTCTTATTTTTCCGATTACCTTTGGGAGATAATTAGTCTGGGTTTTCTCGACTACTGAGTTAAATATAAAATGTTTCGGGTTTCTCGAGGGTTGGTCAATAAAAAGTCTATATTCTCGGCCGACGTTTCGAAATATCTATGTTTCATCTTCTCGGATTGGAAAACTGTATTTGGACACTTATTTCATATCAATCCTCATCATAGCGCTTTAGTAGGTAGCTATCTACTTAAACAACATCTTTGGGTATACTGAGAAAACTGAGAAAAAACTTTGGGGTATACTGAGAAAACATTATTTAAGTTATACTGAACAGAGACGAAAATTGAAGTTTTAAGAGGTGTATAACAGCAACGTGTACACCACTTGTAACTTCAATTTTCGTCTCTGTTCAGTATAACTTAAATAATGTTTTCTCAGTATAACCCAATGTTTTTTCTCAGTATACCCAAAGATGTTGTTTAAGTAGATAGCTGCCTACTATAGCTCTATGACGAGGATTGAAACAAGCGTCCAAATACAGTTTTCCGATTCCTGAAGATGAAGTATAAATATTTCGAAACATCGGCCTAAGAATATAGACTTTTCATTGACCAACACTCGAGAAACCCGAAACACTTGGGGAGATAAATATTTGCTTTCTAGATTCCTTGATACCTTTCTAGATACCTGTTTCATCTTGCTGTTGATTACCTAGTAAAATGAATAGAGTTCAAAGAAAGATAAATACCGCCTCTCAATTCCGTTGTCAGCTTCTCGTCATTATTTAAAACATAATATATGATTTTTGTTTACACGCCTAATTGGTTAAATGTGATTTATGGAATAGGGAGTAAAGGGAGGAGCGATTGCGTGCTTTTTTCTGGTAAATTGAGAGCTTTCCAATGAGTGGATGAAAACTGAGTTTCACGTTCCTAGCAACGGTTGTATGTAAAGATCTGGGGTGTTACACTTCTCCATGTAAAAAATATGGGACACATTTTTTTAAATTGTCCCCCCTCCCCCTAAAAGACATATCCATGGAAAACATACTGAAACACAGCAATGCACAACATTCATGTGGTCAGTCTGGAATGTAACCTACAAGAACATGGCCACTTGCCGCCACAGAGTAAAGTTTGTCGCCAAACTGAACTCGACATCTCACACTTTGATGTCAAAATGGTGTTGTGTGGCGTACGCAAAATACTGTAGCTTCACTTTTGTCAGATGGTATTCACTAATTTTTGGTCTGAGGGCAGTCATTCGGCCTTTAAGGGCTGTGCCCATTAGACTGACAACGAAAAAAACGAAAGTTCGAATTTTTGAGGGGCTCAAAGCTCAGATGATTGCATCAGATGCTAGGAACAACTCCTGAAAATTTCAGTCCGAACCGATAACCCCTTGAGGTCTCCTAAACCCGTTTTTTGGTAATTGAATTATCGATTTTAGAACACTAGACGCTTAGGACGAAAAGACAGTTAGGACATGAAAGATCCAAGCGTCTGGACACTTTTTATACTCTATTCCTATGTTTTAGGTGTCGCGGAACACGATGCCGCCATTATTGCAAGCGCAGAAGCTGTATTTCTTTTGATATTCAAGAAATCAGTCCAACGAAGTGATGGAAAAAAGGCATTTTTTGCCGTTTTTACCTAGTTTTGACTGGGGAAAAAATTGTTTGCGGGTCTTTTCTGCTTCGGACCTTGTTTCCTGGCTTGTTCCGAATGTAACAAGACCAATTTCGTCCTATAATATATTGTCCTTTTGGAAATATCTGCTCAAGAGCCGAGTTAGCTTTTTTAATGGTAACCGCTTTATACTTACCAGTAGCTGCGAAATCAAAATTTAACTCCCTGAAGCCCTTTTTATCACATTATTTTATGTTTTTGGGCTCGCTGAACATTACGTGCAAGTAGTAGTGCCACTATTGAATATAGAACGGTTACCATTAAATAAGTCGACTTGGCTCTTGAGATGATATTTTGAGAAGAAAAATGTACTATGGGACAAACTTAGTCAAAACACTGACTCGCGGTTGTCTAGGTCCTGTGCTACAAGACTTGGGAGTTTACTCCTGTTGGTGGAACTGAGTTCAAATAACCTTTTTATATCAGTCGTTGAGTATCTATAGTTACTTCTGATTTGTGTTCCAGGGTGTTCAGGTTGGAAAATCAAATCTACCCGAACTGTTATTTGGCATGCAGTTGAAGGATGCAGGTTTTAAGCGGTACCCATTGAGGAACAGGCAGAGGGTTCTCCAGTATGCTGTCACCATTTTCTACCACAAGCACAACAAAGAGTGAGTTTGCCAAGATCTGTGAAATTTTCCTTCAAAACGGAAGTTAGTGAAAAAAGCGTTGTCTATTTCCACGAAAAATAAACAGTTACAATGTTAAATCGATTTCGATGGTTAGACCATCATCATCAGCAACAAACAATAACTGAATATACATTAGATATGACATAGCTTATATAGTCACAGGTGAAGGGAGATTGAATCCTATTGGTCGAGACAAAGGAAAGGGGGGCTGGAGGTACAATCAATTAAGTGCAAGCAAAGTGAAGGGAGATTATAGTAACTAAAAATGGCAAAAAACTGCTTTAATTAATTTATGTTATATTTTGTAGTTGACTATTACCTCAGAAAAGTTCATCAACTAGAACGTATATAGAAACTGTCGTTCTCATGCTGTTTCTTTCTTGCAGTAGTATTTTCTTCTGTTTGCAGGTAATTAGACAATTTTTGTCCTCGGAATTCTCTTTATTTCGTTATTATGATACTATTATGATTACTTTCCTTAGATTCGTTGAGGGTCTCAATAATCACCTTAGAGCGCTCTATCCCCTACATCAAAACTCCACCGACTGCGAGTCCTGTTCATCCACTGACATCGTCCACCTCTACCATCGCGGAGACTTTGATTTTCAGGAGTTTCTCCCTCTCTTCTTCACGTATTTGATTCTTTTCTTCTACATGTACTTCTCCGTAAGAAAAATCGAGCTTGTTCGTTCGAAGGTGAGTTAAAATTTTATTATCATGTTCGTATAGTCACCGATTAAATAGCCAACAAGTGCAAGAATGAATCACTTAACAGATCAATTTAGATTCACAACAAATCCAACAAATGGATCATTGACTTTATGATGATTGGAATGTACTTAATCTCTAATGCTGAAAACTTCTGATTTGTAGGTTGGTATGGCGTTAAGCGCTGTTTTCACAGTCATATCATCATTGGTAATGTCGGTTGGATTGTGCTTGTTCTTCGGATTGGATCCAGCTGGGAGCAGTAGAGGTCGAGAGGTGAGAAAATTTTCATTATTGTCGATGCCAGTATTGTTGGGCCGCAAGCACGGAAGCCTGGTGGCTTATTGTACTTTTCTGAGAGTTTTGCGTTTAATCAAAGAGATTCAGCTTTCTGGTGAGGGATGTGAGTCCTTTGATTGATTGTTCGCTTCATTATTGTGGTTTGTGCCCCAAAGAGTTCAAATCTGCGATAGGTGAGTGCAGGGCACTCGAAGATTATGTGGGATACTGTTTCGTCTGTCTCCTCGCATAGTCTGCACAGGGTTGAGTTTTGTGTGATCCCTATGCGGTGAAGGTTGAACCGTAGGGGTGCGAAGCCGGTTATTAAAGCCGACTATTGTTTTAAGTTCCCTACGGTTTTTTCTGAGAAGTCCCTCAGTAAGTTTAGTATTGGGTTCGGCCACCATGAGCTTGCTGTGGACATGTCCCTCAATATTGGACCATCTTCTTGTGGTCTGTTGGTCAACCCACATGTTGATGATCCTTCTGAAGGAAGGTACCTACATAACAAATGTCTAACAACAAAATATGTAACAGATCATACGTATTGGATAAATTTATTTAATTAATTACAGAATATTGATAATAATCACATTCTGGTTGATGTAGGTACAACTGTAAACATCTTACATGATAACTAGAAAGTATTGATTTTGACGTAGAACTTCTTCATTTACGATCATCGTTACTCACTTATCATCTATTTTTGTTCGTGATGTTCTGGTTTATCATCTGTGGTCAATTACTGGACAAATTTCAAGACTATTTTAATTTCATGTGAAAAGGGCGAAACCGTTGATTTATATTTGTTATTGTTTACGCAAATTATTGTATTTTATCAGTTCATGACCCCACCCTTTGAGTATAATAATATGCTCTGAATTCAACGCGGTTTCCCTATCACAAGCATACTTGCTTCCAGCGTCTCATGGCTCTTTAAGATTACGCCTCCGTCCACACACCAGCTTGTTCCAAATTTCATGACAAAGTGGTAACTCCTCATTTACTTTGTCTTGAAACAAAGACTAATACTTACTCTGATCTGTGATATTTTTCAGTTTACGAGGGAATGATGTGGGGAGGGCATTGACTTTACGGTAAGGACATTTCTAGGTTAGGTTCTAATTTACCGGTTACCCAGTCCTAAAAATTGAAGGGTGGATGTGGTTCCTAGCGAAAAAAAATCACAAAGTGAGTTTCCCCTGTAAAAAACATTCCTTTTGGTATTTTCCATAATGTAGTGTGCCCTATTGATCGATTTTCGAATCATTTCCTTATCTTTTAACATCTCAAAATTGATTTTTTTGTGGAAAAACGTTCCTTATCGTCGCCATGGCGAACGCCTCTGAGTGTTCTCGCTCAAAGACCCACATAATACAAATCTATTGAGGCCAAAAACGCAAAATTATACTATGGTCTCCTTAGAGTTTACTGATGTAGTTCTCATGTAGACACTGTGCTGCCGTTACTTTCCGAGTAATAATTTGAAAAATCCGCAAAGACGTGAGTTTTCAAACAAAAATGAAAACTCGCTCTCTCATGTTGGACACCTCCAACGCCATGTCGGGAGATGCTTCCTCACTTTGTTTTCACTGTGGGTGCGTGTTAATTCGAGTGCTCTCTCCCTTCTTTTATAAGTATTTTTGTCACATTTTCTCGCAAAAATTTGCGTCCAATACATTTTTGGAGTTGTCTGCAGCTGTTTCCTGATTATTTTAATCGAGTTTTTGGCTCGAAATGATGCATTCCAATTCAAAATCGGCTGCAGAGAAGGTGTCACGTCACGGCGTGGGTATGGCCGTTAAGGACAGTTCTACCTACAGGTATACTGGGAAGCAATAATATAAGGAGTGCAGGTGTTGAAGCTACGTCTAGCTCAATGAGGCGAAATCTGATGAGTGGGAAAATGAAGTCACAATAAAGAAAATGCTATATACAAGTAATACTTTGACGAGGAGATTCTTTGAAGTCATAAAATAAAGTTCCTGACACCCTGTTTCCATTCACTACCACCAATACTCGGGTACCACTTGGAGTATGGTCTAGGTATCATTCATTTAGCACACAGCTTGTCTGGTAGCTTGCCTCTCGACTCTCACCCATCAATACCTTCTTTATTTGCAATCAATAGGCCATAGTTGAAACACCATTGACTCGAAAATTCTTAGATTCCTATATTCTCTTCCCTGAAGATTCACTTGTAATTGGGTATCATGACCAACTGGGATTTTATTTCTGAAAATATCGGGCTGATTCTATTTCTGGAATTTCAGGTATTTCCCTACCTTGTGGTAGTCGTTGGCCTAGAGAACATTCTGGTATTGACGAAATCCGTCGTGTCTACTCAGCCGCATCTGGACGCCAAAATTCGCGTTGCCCAGGGGCTCAGTAAAGAAGGATGGGGCATAACTAAAAACCTCTTGGCCGAACTCACGATTCTTACCATTGGACTGTTTACTCTCGTGCCCTCTATCCAGGTTGGATTCATCGCACGATTTCTGAACACTTACATGTTTCAAAGTGTCCTTCCACATGGTTTTTTAAATTTAATCTGGTGTATTTTTTTCAGGAATTCTGCATTTTCGCCATGGTTGGCCTGTTGTGTGATTTCTTCCTTCAGATGTGTTTCTTCTCCACCGTACTCTCTCTGGACATGAGGGGCATTGAAGAGGCGTCGGACGGTATGGTCCCTAGACTTAGGGAATACGCAGTGCCTCAGCAAAATCGCTCCATCCCCAGGACGAGGTCCGTTCCCAGAATCGACTGCCATTCAGATGAGAATGAGCGAGTCCCAAAAAGGTTAGCAGAGGTTCACACCTATTCTAAAAAAAAGTTTTAAGACAAAAATCTGGATTAAGAATTTAAGATCCATTGTTCTTTGCTTAAAACTGCCTGTGAATGAATTGAACAGTGGCTTTATATTTATTAATTTTTAACGCAGATAGTGTTTTAGCCGTGGCATCTCCAACCAAAAACGAAACGTTTATGTGTAACGAGAATGTGTTGCAACAATTTCTGATGATTTCCTCTTACAACTGAGTCGTTAATTGGGAAATGGTACTTCGTCATTTTTCATCCCACAAAATTCGTTGACCATTCGTTCGAAAGCTCTCGATTTATCCAATGTATGTTAACTACTGATCCATTATGTGGCCAACAAGCTGAGTTATGAGCATGGTTATTTGAATAATTGTTTACTTGCAGGTGATCATTCTCAATAATTGATATTGTGAACATGATTGCAACCACTTGTTAATTTCTGATGATTTCATTGAGCTGGTGGTGAGTCGTTGTGCTGGTGATAAATAAATGAAACAACTTGACATGGTAGTGAAAAGATACACCGCAAAATCTGAGTCATTCTTATGTGGGGGTTTCACAGGTTTGTGTGAAACACGTGAGTTAAAACACATTCTGAGTTTCAATAATTTCATTCGAAGTATGTAAATTGAGGTACCCAGGGATCCAGGGGGCTTGCCCCCTGGCGAGGCGGGGAGCGCCGAGTTTAGAAAAATAAATATAAATAAATAATAATTTATTGTGAAAAGGCCTAGTGGGCTTTATACACACAATAATTACAGCGGCAAAGTTACAAAATAAAAAAGTACCTATTAAAAATGGTAGTAATCATGAATAAATAAGACGTGTGTGAGCATAAAACACGGCAAGAAAGAGATATATAACAAGGCTAAAGTAATAATAAAACGAACTTATTATAAGGGTGGATTCACACTGCCCCGCGATTTGGACTGAAGCGGAACGATGCGATCACTGGCGACGGCGCGCGAAAAAGACAAAACGCAGAGCGAGTAGGTTTTTTAACGGGAGGGGGCGAAGGGTGTTCCCACTCCGAGCGGAGGGGAGCGATCGTGAGAGATTGCGCGCGAGTTGTCTGATGCAATCGCAAGCTTAGTTGCGATTGGCAGCGATTTCACGCTGCTCTCTTGGTTATTTTGTTTTATATTATTTTGTTTTTGGATAAACTATGGACATTGAAAAATTAATACATGGCGTTCATCAACATCCAGCACTGTGGGATCAGAACAACAAATTCTACCACAACGGGACATAGTCCCCCTGGAATGAAGTAGCTGAAGAACGTATTTCTTGGCTAATTGACTTCATGCACCCATTTGCGTTTTCTTTTATTTTTTAACGCAATGTTCTCCAATAAAAACGAATTAACGGGGTTGAATTGGAAGGACATCACGGCAGGACACCAAACACTCGACTGGCCAACTCGCCTGTAATCGCTAGCAATATGAACACATCACATTGCTTGGAACACACACATTACATTGCTTGGAAATTCACGCCTCCTTTGGCTTCCCATAGCATCGCATCGCTTCGAGAGCAGTGTGAATCTCGCCTAAAAGAGAATAAATGTTTGAGGAAAATTAAAGTGATGGAGGGCTCTTATAAAAATTAAAATACGGATTAATATGGAAGAAAGAAGAAGTGGTTGAGAGGATACACTGTGTTGAGTTGGAATACAATTTAATTACTCCATTCTTGAATTGGCTGATTGTGGGGATAGACCAAAGATGGAGAGGAAGTGAATTCCACAGCCTCACACTAACTACTCCGACAGAATCAGCCATAGCACGAGTATTGTGGCAAACAATTCTCAGGGCATTGTATTGTGTGAAAATTCCACATAAACTCCTCCTGGATTTACACACCTGTGTTACAGTACGTACATTGTGCAGCTTTTGGTTTTGTCGTGGCAAGAAACCTGCGCAATAGTAGCAGGTTGCGGTCTATGTGCACAGCTTGCTGAAACGTCTCACTCCATCTTAGTATAGGCGAGAGCAACCACTGCATCGGGCGTTTTATTGCAAACTGATCAAGCAGGTAAAGCTGGAAGCGAGAATAAGAAATAATAGTTCATTCTAGTAGACGCCGGTAGAAGTGCATTGATCAGGTTGGTGAAGGCAGGCAGTTGCAGTATTGCCATGCACGTTCATTTTCCCGTAATTTTCCTCCCCGCTCATCTGCCATCATACAGTGAGAATCGAGTGTCAGTAGCACTATGCCAGCGCTATGGCATGCAGGCACTATACCCATGCCTGAGGCAAGCAATTACACTGCCTACCACCTGTGTGAGATCCGTTTTGTTTTTAACAAAATAAAACACATAATAGTGTGTGGTTTTCGTCAATGTATTTAAGCTCTTTAGATCATTCTCACAGAATTGACTATTGTTAATTTGCTTTCATCAATTCGTTTCCACTTGGTGTTATTATAGGTTGCGCCTTGTACTATTCTGGGGGCGCACTCGGATCGTTCAACGTGCTTTTATGGTTTGCATGATCGCATGGATTGGTGGATTCATCTACTCAGCTGGGATCGTTGATTACCTTGTTCCATCTTCGCCTGCTGTAAGTGACGTTTTGACGCGCTATAATTCAGAATATTCTTGTAAATATATTAAAATTGATTATATCAGTAGGTAGGTACTCTCTTTTATTATTAGGTGGTGGCATACTCAAATTCGTATTACTTGATGTTCCAGCTTAACGCGATGGATGAAATAGTATCGATCAAGGGATGACATGGGTATATCCGTAAAATCTAGAGGTGTCAATGGGTCGTCTGTCAGTCATTAAACTCTAGAGATGGCAGATCTAAGAATCAGAACTGACAAATATTGATTAATCAAACTTCAAAGATTAAGGCATAAAAGGAAAAGTGACCTGCAAGGTTAATATGTAATGGTGATGAGGGATGGCATTATTAGGAGTGGGGTTCCACAAAGTTGCGTACATGACATGTGGAATGATATAGTTCACACTCTTGGAAATGAGGTGATGATGCAGCACTAGACTAGTGGGAAAAAAAAAAATAAAACAAAATAAGTTAATTAAAAACGTTATTTATTTCCTCAAAACAATGTATACTTACAATGTCAAGTCGATTTCAACTTCTGATTAGCTTCAATCACCCTTTCACTTTACTTGCACTTGATTGGTTGTATCTCCCAGCCCCTTCCTTTCTCTCAACCGATGGGATTCAAGCTCCCTTTCACTTGTGACTGTATAATCTATGTCTTTCCTCTCTTGTGCTCAGTTATTTTGTGTTAGTGATGATGACCTATCCGTCAAAATCAACATTAACATGTTGATAAAAGTTAACATTGTACAACTCTTTATTTTTCATGGGAATATAGTAAAACTTCCGTTTTGTTATTGAAATGGGTTTCCATGACTTAGTCACGAGTGATTTAATTCATAGCACTATACACATTGATGATCATTGGTTCTAATCAGTTGTGATCCTAAAATTCGTAGATAATAAAATATCCATTCATAACTTTACTAATATAGGCTTTTCTGGAAATATTAAATTGAGAAATGAAATTGTGTGTTTTCCAACCAGGGTCAGGTTCGAGAGCTTCCTCCTGGACACATCCTGGGGAAATACCGAAGCCTCTTGGGACAGGAAGGTGAAGCAGCCATCTTGGCACATTCACCCAAAGCAAATGGCTCGGAAACCAAGACTGGTGCGGTGAGTGCTATTCCATTAGTTTTTGATTTTCATAAGCGAATTTTCGTAGAAAACGAAGCTATTGTAATGGCTCCAGATGTGTGGAAATCAAAATTTTAGGCACTCTGAAACGAAAATTTGTTTTATAGGACGAAGTGTTGCTGAACACAGGCGATGCTCCTACACTGATACCAGTCAAGTGGTGCTACCTAGCGGCTGTGTACAACAGCTCTTCCTACTCCTCATGTCGCCTCGCATCACTCCCACCTTTACGCCTTAATGTTCTAATTTCTCCAAATAGAGCAGCCGCTCTTCGGAATCCACTGGAACCTCCACAGCCTCCCCTCAAGTGGCACTCTCTTGCTCAAGCCCTTGACCCGTCCGAAGGAGATATGAAATTGGCAAGTCGAATCAAATTTATATTAGAAAAATTATGTTTTAACTAGTTATATACTTGTACATTTTGCATTGCTCACTGTTCAGTGTGGTGGATCATGGGTTTTGTTGTTGTCACTCAAATCAGCAGACAAGTTTGTGATCTCTTCTCATACACAAATATGGGTTTACACACGAAACTTATTTCTGAACTGAATCCTCTTAAACTGACTGATAAATACGATGTCTATCTACCTAAAAAAATACTGCATTTTCTGACAATGTCCCCACTCGTTAATTAGCTTAATGAACGATTTACTAATCCTTAGAGTGAACCTGGCCCAGTTAATTCGCGTGGGTGGGAGACACCATACCTGCCATCATCACCTCTAGAAGTTCTTCTGGTGACAGCCCTGTGTGTAATTTCTATCCTCGTCATCGCGTATGCCTGTCTCGCTCTGTACCATCTAGTTTGCACACGGAACTATGCGCAATGGAGGTCAGCCTGGTCAAGCGAAGAATCACCAAGAACATCTTCTCAGGTATTTGAACATTCAGTACGCTTTGTGATGAATGAATCCATGACATAGATGGACGTAGAAAAATAATGATGTATATTGATCCTAAATTAGGTAACCCAAAATCGAAAAATTGTAAGAACTCCACTTGCTTTATAATTCAGATATTGTTGATTACGTGTATTGGTAATTCCAATAAAATACAATCGACTTTCTGGATTTTGGAACCCCATTTTGAGAATGGTACAAATAATATTTGAATAAAGTCTCTATCTGTTTTGCTAACTGCATGTATGCAATTATTGTTTGAGTGTAAAAACAGCCTACATACCTAATCATTCAGGGTTAGAATTTAAATTAGATAGGCGTAAGAATTTAAACCACCCAGAATTTATTTATAGAAGTAAGTACTTTAACGTCCATGTTTCATGTAGCTTGTGCTCCAAGCCGTTCCTTTAGTTTTGGAGGGTCAAGGCCAGTGTGTGGAGTGGCTAGCATCAGATGGCAGCACAGTCTCTTGTTCATATCTCTCAGGTGATGTCAACGTCTGGGATGCTTCGTCTGGGGAACGTCTTTCTCACATCGACCGGAAAACGTTAGTGAATAACATCATTACACAATATAAATCAAAAACCTACAATAAATTGATGGGGATTTCCCATACAAAATCTCTATACAAATGAATGATCATGTAGCCCTCAATATTCACCAATAGGATTGGTTTGAATATGATTGTTGCAGTTGGTGTGTAATTTGGTAAAATTAGGTTATCATCGTTATTTGTTTATATTATTAGGGGTATTGGCGGATTGTTCAATTTCTGAAAAGTTTATGCGTTTATCAATTATTGAACCAACTGATTTTTCCATTCTCAGGTATTTCGCTCGGAGATACGAAGAGCAGCGCCTTAGTTTGAATGAATCTGGTGGAATGGGCGATTTTGAGACCAGTGGCGTCATATATGAACCGGTCCCACGGTATGTACTGAACGCTCGACAACATTTACCAAGAGATCCGAAATTTTGTAATATCTTGCAACCCTGATTCCTCATACATGCATTTATAATAAGTTGACTGCTTTGTATCCATCCAGAGGGAGATTGTATTCATGTCCGGATTCAGTTCAAAACCACCCCCAAAGAGTGCCCGACCTATCAAAGACCATCAACACCAATTTTACCAAAAGCTCACCACCGCCTCGTGAATGCAAAGACTACAGTGCTACTGGATTTGATTATGGTCCTACCATCCAGATGCTCTATGCAGCCCAAGTGAGTGCAGCATCAAATTGTATTAGTACATACTCTGCCTATATACGTGTAAATAAGTACAATAGACTTTCGCTTAACCAGCCACTAGGGGACCAGAGCCTGGCCAGTTTGCCTTTTGGCCGGTTAATCCAAAGTGCAGACATTTTTGTAAGAAAAATTAACTTAGTACACGTGTATTTAAAATGTAGATAAGTGTATATTATTAGGATACACCGATTATACAATTCTAAAACAAGTATCAATACACACAAGCATCTAATGCTGACACGAAAACAATGAAACGTAACAACACATACATAAGAAGGCTAGTGTTACTGTTGCCTTGTGATGTCCAGAGCTAATTTCTTTGCTATTCAACCTATGATGCTAAAAAATGGAGGTGAAAAACGTACTCCACAATCATCACTCCTTTTGGCACAAGGTGTATTTTTCCCCTCTTAGCTTTCCGTTCTGAGAATGTTTGCCAGCATATGTGTATACCCTCGATCTTTACACATCTATATTTTATAGTTCGTTGGTGTATTCACCGCATAGTGTGGAGCAAAAATCATCTTCTGAGAAGGCTGTGCAGCACCGAGATACACATAACAAGGAAAGCTTCGGAGATAACAAGGCGACGGTAACACTAGCCTTCTTTTTAAGTCATTATGTTTCATTGTTTTGTGTCGTTGTTAGATGACAATTTTCGACAAGGAGGTCTCTGCAAAATCGTATTCTACGTTAAGAGAAAACAGGTGGTCGGTTAAAGCAGGGTCGGTAATGAGGGCGTCTACAGTAAATACATACATCAATGTGGGTGTATTTTTTACAAACTTTACGAGAAATGCTTTTCTGTCCTTAAATTGGTTTTTTATTTTACAAATTTAAAGAAAATATTTAATTTAAGGACTGAAAGGCCTTTTTTGTAGAGTGTATAAATAAAGAAACAGTATATTTTTTGCCACCTAGTCTCTTAAAATATCTTGTTTCTCCAGACTGAAGGTGAGTGGAACCACGAAGACCAGGAAGAGGGTCTGTTTGATTATTGTCCGTCCATTTGGTGCATGGATTCTGCTGATAATCTGGTCGCCTTGGGTACATCGAATGGCAGCATCGAATTCTGGGAAGCTACATCAGGAAAACTCAAGGTTAAACATATTATATAGCTCCAATAAACTGATATTTGTATTGACTGATAATGGGGGATATTATAATATTCACTAAACGAAATTAATATTGCTATTTTTTATTTTAAAGGGCATCTTCGATGATAAGACCAGCATCGGCGTGACATGTATAAAACTAGTTTCTTCAAGATGTGTGATTGCAAGACTGAATGGGGGCCTGGAGGTTTATACCGTCGAATGGTCGTGTCCAGGCCCCAATCCATCCTATAGAAGAAGTAAGTGAACTTTTAAAAGTCTGCAGTTTCTAGAGTGTAGAGTTGCTCTAGGTAAAATCCGACTGTAGCCTATGCCTGATTCACTTGTTCTAGGGTTCATCAACACTCAGTCCCTGTATTTCTCAATGTTTAGTCTCTAAGTTGATAAATGAGTATTATAGTTTGCTACGCAGGTCGAAAGGAGGTTACATTTCGAACTTCAACATTGTGGTTAAAAGGGAATCACATAACAATCAATGTTTTGTCAACAAATCCAAAAACGTAAAATATCATTTTATGGAATAGGAGATGGAATAACGCTTGAAGAGAAAGATATGTGATTAACCGAGAGCTTTCTTCCAAGTTGTGAACGATTTTTCTTCATCAGAAACTGAGGAAATTTTATTTCCCAAGCACTGTTTAGCTTTAGTTAACCTCCAGCTTTTATATAATTTGGCAGATCATTGTGTTGTTTTAGGCTAGGGTTTGATGGCTTAAGCTTTATTTTCATGCTGTGAATTGTTTAGTTTTTTTGACATTTTATGTCTTCACTATGGCACATAAATGAAAAAGCGTCACGCGGGGGAGCGTCACGTGGAGAGCGTTACGCGGAGATTCCCTAATGATCCCACGATTCTGAGATTTGGTATGTAGCCCCTTGAGGGACTTCTGAACACAACTGACCGATCCCAGATCAGCTGAGTGGCTCTAGAATCCAGTTTTTTCCCTAATGATCCCACGATTCTGAGATTTGGTATGTGGGCCCTTGAGGGACTTCTGAACACAACTGACCGATCCCAGATCAGGTGAGTGGATCTAGAATCCAGTTTTTTCCCTAATGATCCCACGATTCTGAGATTTGGTATGTGGGCCCTTGAGGGACTTCTGAACACAACTGACCGATCCCAGATCAGCTGAATGGCTCTAGAATCCAGTTTTTTCCATAATGATCCCACGATTCTGAGATTTGGTATGTGGGCCCTTGAGGGACTTCTGAACACAATTGACCGATCCCAGATCAATCCCAGATCAATTGTCAATCTTTTTCTTTGTCGGTTTCTAATCAATACTTCTAACGAATAAATAAGAAACAAAATATGACGTGCGTCGATGGAGTTTTTACGCGGAATGTGTCAAATATACAAACTCTAGCCTACACATCGTACTTTTCTCATCATCGGCCATTACTCAGCGTTACAAATTCTGATGATAATAATGATGTAATTATGGAATGAGTAAAACAAAATTGTATTTTGAAATTTATTTGAATAAAAAAAAAATATTTTTTTTTAAAACGTGTTTTTGCAATAAATTTCCACAAACAAAAGTACAATACGGGGTTTTATAGGAAGGGGAAAGGGGGCGCAAAGACATAAAATGTCTCTCGTGGTTGCGTACTTGTACGAAAGCTGTATCCACCGTATGAGTTTCCTTTCCTCTGTAGTTTGAGTAAGAAATACATGTCACTGTGAGCTACACAATTTGCTACACGATCACATAGGTTTTTTTTTTTTTTTTTTTTTTTTTTTTTTTTTTTTTTTAATTTGATTTAGTTTTAGTTAATTTCCCGATGTCCCGTAATGTTTTGTTTTGAGATGCTGATAGAGCTAATGTCCACAGGCGGTACAGGAGGCCATTTGCGAGCAGCTAGTACCGGAGGCTTCGACTTTGTTGGAGGCCTCCTCAATACAAACAGCGGCGACACGGAAGAGCTGCGGATTGGGAGGGGGCGGGCAGTGCGGGCGCACCAACAGCCAATCACCGTCCTTCAGGCTCAGGCTGGCCGGATCCTTACAGGCAGCCGAGACCATACTCTGAAGGTACACTTCTTCTAAAGCTAAAACAAAGCTTTAGAAATTATCTATTGTGGTTTTGATTTTGTTGAACTATATTAAGTTAGTTTTCCTCTAATCACTTATTTTATTTTTTACTTAAATGAATGATAGCAAAGATACTTATAGCTTACCATTTGAAGATTAGTGTAGTAGGCATGATTTTGTGGTTCATTTCATTTAGATCCGGTTTATCAATTATCTACATAAACTGCAGGATAGCTATACTGAGTATATAGCATTATACTCCAGATAAAGAATGTGAGTTGTGTATCAATGCCGAAATACCTAGCGGATAAAATTACCCCTCAGATAAATTCTGTCTGGCAGATAGCGCCATTAGCATCCTCATTAGTGTCCGTAGGTGACAAAATAAGGGCAATTTACACAGCATAGAGTAGGAGCTACATTTTCTTCATGGATTGACTATTTGAAAAACCTGGTCTAACGTTCACAACACAACAGTGTCATCATGCTATCAAGCTCGGCAAATAAGAACCACCACTTTTGTGTCAGTTGCTATTCGCTTCATTTCTAGAGAGAGAAATACATACATGAATTGCGATAATGCAACCGGAATTATTATGAATGAATTATTGTGATTAGTAAGTTGTGGACTTAATTTCATCTTCGATCTGTGTTATAATTATAAAGTAAAGAACGGTATCTTTGTCCAACCGAAACCTCAATAAAATACGCACGCGTCCCATTTTAGTAGGTGATTTAGTGATCTACACGGGTTCTTTCTATATACGGTCTTCTTTTCCATTCAACGAATTATGCTACGATAGAATCTTCGCCGTTTCTGCTGTTTGAAGACAAATCCCCAAAGTATATCCATTGGAAGGAACAAAAATAAAGACAATCAAACTTGTTTCAAATAAGATTTTTGTAAATATATAAACTTGTTTGAGGTTAGAAAGCTCTAGATATTTCATTAACCTCCAGTTATAATAGTTATCCAGCCGTCCAGGGACCAGATAAATCAAAACGCCAGATAGGGTTTAGCTAGGGATGGATAAACACCCCATATTGTGTTATCTGGAGAATCCCTCAGATAAATCCCCCTTATTCATTGGATAAATGTGATTAATAAACCGGCCCTTAGATTGAGAATGCCATATATTAACTGCCCTTGAGCGGACCAAATGGTGTAACGATACACAGGTAGACTCAACCTATCGCAGTTTCTAGGATTACTAGTGTTCCATCATTTATCCTTGAAAGCTATAGGGATCACACGGAAAGAAAGGCTGGGAGAATTGGAACTAGCCATAAATGTGAAACATATGTCTTTTGAAAACTTTACTAAACATACTATGACATACGAATTCCGTATCTCTTCTTCAATCATTTCTTTGGTTGATGTCTTATCATACATAAGGCTTCATCTATTGACAAAGCATGAACAAAATATTGGAGGTGTAATAAAAAATTTGATTAAAATTATTACGTTACGATAATACTGGATGGGTTAATTTGCATGGTTTGACTTCTTTGGCGAACTACTTTGGTCATGTTGACATTATAGCTTTCTTGCTATTGGAACATGAATAGGTAGTTGGAATTGGTTGGAGAACAGAATTATTGAAAGTAATTATTAGTAACTAATGGTTCAATGGTGATAAAACATCTCTGTTCTTAACTACTTAGTTTCTGAAAATGTATTCCAAATTGGGCAAAACGTGTAAGTTAATGCTGTCCGCATTTGAGTGAAATTCCAAACAGTGTCTGTCACTAGTTCTGCCAGCATGCTCATGATATGACTTCCCAAACTGGTTTGGCTGTTGCTCTTCTTCGATTATTAACACTCAAAGCAATTAAAGAAATGCTCCTAAATACTTGCACCAGGAACTACGGTTAGCGAGGTACGTGTTGGAGACTGCAACTCACAGACTGATGGCTCATTCTGTCATATGTATCAGATTTTATGTATGCTCCTGGACGAGTTGCTTGGCACCCAAAACACACGCCATTGTACTCACCTTGAGCAGTGGATCTTACGACGTGAAGTTCATGTTTGTGCTTGCACGCTCCCTTCTTATGGTCTAAAACTGCCTTTTTAGACTAGCGAAACTCCCACGAAAGTCACTTGGGCAAAAATTGCTATAGGTAGTAGAGCAAGCTGCATACCGCCTACCCTCTCCAGGTTCGGCAGCCTTGGTCTTTGTTCATCGCTCGCGCTGAGGGACATTCGTTGCAAACTTTGATTTGCAGACAAAGGGTTGAGGAGTGTCTACACTAGCTACAACTCCCTCGCAAAATTATTTCATAAGAAAAATTTCCCCACGTGTAAACTGACAACACCTGACAATGCTTCTCATGGGTAATATTCTGAGAAACTATTCTAATAATCTAAGAATCTGCTAACAATTCCCGAACACTATATACAAATTATCTGAATAGCTTCTTTGTTTGGCCTTGTAACGAAATTCAAGTTTGCACGTGCATCAGGTGAGAAATTCATTGGCAATAATGTTGGTAACATCCCCCAGCTACACCCCAAATATTTTGACTATATGGGCTATTAGGTACATAATTAGCAATGGCTTCTTACGTAAAGTTCATGTCTATGAATAATTGGTGAACATTTGCAGAATTTTAGTTTCGTTGTTTGGACTTGTAGAGCATCATACGTTTGCATATGCACAATTATGGCTGAGTAAATCTGATTATTTAGGTTTCATTGTTCGCATTGTGTACTATGAGTTATAACCTTGGGATATCAGCAACATTGTTTCTATCTAGATTTACTATTTTTTGTAGGTATTTAGCCTCGTTGACGAGCTGTTAGTCTTCACCCTGCATGGGCATTGTGGGCCAATCACGACGCTGTTCATAGACAACGTGAACCCCTTGACGGCAGGATCTGGCAGCCATGATGGCATGGTCTGTGTTTGGGATCTCTTAACAGGTGATCATTTTCAGTATACTTGTCTTATATTTTCATTCCTACTCTTGAGCCCAGGGGCTTGAACAGTTGATCGTACTCCGGGTTGGGTAGTGACATTTTGTGAATTGTAATAAAATAGTTATGTCAAATTATACCAAGAAAACTAACCTTTAATGGACATTCTTGAGATACTGATCTATGTCTGAAGTCTGTCTAAATCTGTACTGAAGAGCCATCTAGTAGTGAAATAGTAAACTAATAGTGGAGACTAGACTAAGAGGTAGTGAATTTACTGCGTTGTTTTCGTGAACGAGAAAGTTGCATAGCTGAAATACCTTTAATTCATTGCTAAACCTGTTGAAGTTGAGAATTTATATGGAAAGAGGTGAGTGGGTCCAAAGGGGACCTTACCTTTTGTACCCGCTACCCCTCCGGAAATTCCAAGCCGATTTCAACCAAATTTTGAATTAAGACCTATGTCACCATAAGCTTATACTGAAGTTGTGATGCCAACATTAGATGAAATTCTGTTGAGTTGTGTTTAGTAGGATGAGTAGATGGCTGCAACTGAGTGTATGATTTTCAAGATCCTAGCAATCTTTGACTTTTTTGCACTTCCAGCACTGTCATCATTATCTCAAAATCTCTTATCACCAGTATACTCTCATCACTGTTTTGAAATGACTGGTCGAGTAAAGTCTAGAGATGGTTTGGGATGGGGTGAGAGTCTCGAGGCTTCCTTAACCCTTTGCGGTCGAAAGTTGAATTCCGATCGTGTCCACAAGGACGGGACCCGGTCAGGGACCGGCATTATGCATGTACCAACAGGACGACTTATTACACGCCATTATATCTTTCAAGGACGATAAGCTTTTTGCAATAGGTCACCTAAAAACGGTACATCACGTTTGAAGACATATTCATCAAATAAAAGCACAGATTACCTATTATTATTATTATTTTTTTTATTGTAATCATTTCCCCAGAACAAAAAATATGAAAAATTTTGGACGACGTTATTCTTTATTTATTTAGAGTGTCATGTTTGAGATGGGAATATGATGAGCAAGTTTTCACCATGAAGGAAAAAACACATTTTTCTAAAAACAAATTTATTTTTCAAGTGAAAATCATATTTTACATCATGATTCACATGTCTAGAAACAGTTATCAGTGAGAAAATAATGTCGAAGTTCAAGTAGTAACCAGTCACAGAAAGGTTTCCCACATTCCTTTCCAATGGGTTCATTTTATCAATAAAGTGCTGCGATCTATTGTCAAAACCTTCAGTAAAACCTACTGAATTGCCCCCAATATTTAAAAAATACCAAGCTACCACCGGGTTTCGTCTGTGAAGACAAGAAAGGGCGCCGAGCAGTGACCGGCATTCGACCCCTACGAGGTAACAACGTCGCCGAGCAGGGACCGGCATTCGTCCTGTGAGACATCCCTTTCTCAAAATGTTCCGTCCAAATGCGGATATTGCCTAGCCGGGTCCTGACCGGGTTTCGTCCGGAAAGGGTTAATAATCTTTTCCTCTAACAAATCCAAAATAACATTGTCCACCCCCAAACTACAGATTGATGTAACCTACTCTATTACAGTGTACAGTCACGAGCATATAAATGTGCATCCCCCCCCCCCCCCCCCCCCCCCTCTTATCAATATCATCTAGAATGAGCGTTACCCACGTATATTTTTAAAAATTGTTTTTATTTGAAAGATGAGATCGAGTTGAAATGATACCTTTTTTTTCTGCAAGACGCGTGTCATTGATTTTTAATTAAATTCCGAAGTTTTGATGACGTCACCAGTGCACTCGGCTGTAAACACGAAGTGTAGAATCCATGAGTCTATTGAGACAACCTAGCAAGTGACCTTGATGCCAATGGAGAGAAACACTCTGCCGCAAGGTGCGCCACCGTCGCCTCGTGGCAGGAGCAGTACATAAAGTTGACCGTACAAAGAAACATTTCTGCTCTACAAGCGACCATTCTGTTCACATTCCAACTGCAAGCAACCGAGTTCTATTATATTTTTTATTCAATTCCGTTATTTTTTGTACTAAAATGAGTCAAGTTGTAAGCAGTTTCTTTCAGTGCACAAGTGCAACTCAATTTTTACTCTATCAACAACTTCTATCAGCCATAGTGAGTGATACTCAGCAGCATCAAACCAAAGTTTTCTTTTCTGAGAATCACGGGGAACACAAAAGAAATGTTTCTTCCTATCTTCATTTCTATCATCATAACATTTTCGCATAAAGCACTGTTGTCTACTCATAATTGATTGGAGAGAAAACAGAAACAATAATTAGCTCAACTCGGAGAAAAATGCGCAATACGAAAAGTTGGACTATATAATAGTTATCTCAGGGGGATGCAAGTTAGCTACCAGGAAACGATGTGTTTCCACATGTGAAACCACAGCTACGATGTGTTTGTACAGCCCTGTCCTCATGTCGATATCCGCTGCCTGTATCGTGTTGAACACCATTTCAGCCATCCCCTGGCCCTCGACGTTGATAAGGTGAGGCTGGAACAGAGCTTCAGGCGCTTCGAACCTCTCACCACTCACTTATTACCTTCAATTTCGAATTATTGGCTGCTCTCAAGGTCGTGTCAATCACGATCAAAATCAAGAAAGATTCAAATTGTAAAAAATCTAAGTGAATACGCTCCCAAAATCTTGTGGGACCTGGCATAGGAAGGAAAACCTTTTTTATATTATTCCTCTGATTGTCTTGACAAGGCTCACATGAATTGACCATTTGTGTCAAATCCCTATCTAACCAGGTAATTGGTTAGTTAGAAGATTGCTCGTGAGAGTGCAAGGGGGAAGTAGTTATGGATACTATAATATCCATTCAAGTTTGTCAACTTTTGAGTTGATCTGTGGAGGAAGAAGCTCAAAATGTGACGTCACCAGTGTGCAATAGGTAATTTTAGAAACCAAGTAAATATTCGGGATTTTGCCTGAACCATTTCACTTTTCCCATCAGTTATGAGTACAAAAAAAGATTTTGGAAAAAAAATTGATAAATTCAGACCCATGGGTAACGCTCATTTTTACCCGCCCTTCTCATAGTATTTCATTTTATTCACTACACCATGGAGACTACACCAATTACAATCCAACAATAGCCAGCAGCCAGCAATAGAGGTGAGCCTATACTCCCAGATCAGGAATGTGGAACCTAATCTAATGGTGGAACTGCTCCAGATCGCTCAAAATACCAATGCAGGGGTTTCACGTTTCCAATCAGAGCACATTTTGTGACTCACATCTCGATGTCTCCAAAGCATTCTCTATCTGCAGCAGTTCCACTCCAGTTTTGATTCGAGTTTATACCCCTTCTCGATTCCTGTTCCTACCGTCATAACTCTATCCCTCTGTTGAGTGACGTCATTACGGACAATTCTACCTCTAAGAAGTCCTAGAATAAGGGACAGTAATGTAAAAGTTGAACGAATTTAGGCACCTATTGCTACTGTAGGCGGATGGGTACACGCGTCATCGATATCGATATCAATGGATCTACTAGGATATCTCTTCTCTGTGGTAGAACCCCTCAGAGGCCCACCCAGATCGGTAAGCAAATAGCAAAACAAGATCGGTAATTTGGACATGTTACACAAGCGGAACTGGAGGGGAGGATCTAGCCCCTGCCCGGTATGTCCCATGATACCAGCGCTTCCTTCTTCTCGGGTATGACTACATTTGTCTCTACTATTTACTTTTATCCCAATCGTGTCATCTTGTACCAGTCAATCCCTTAGTGAAAACAAAGATTAGTTGGGCATGTAGATCAGAACGATGTGTGTAGTTTAGCGATCTGGATGCTTGCAAGCTCGCATCTCAAAAATACATAACATCAAGTAGTCAATCCCTTAGTGAAAGTTCAAATTAGTTGGACATGCAGGTCAGAATGACGTTTTAGAAGTATATTTCGGGAGCTGTACGAGCAAAAAAATATGACCAGTCATCGGGATTTGACCCACAACCTTGGTCTCACAAGACCGTTATCCTAACCTATGAGCTACGACTCATCAATCGTTCCAGTAGACAATCACAATACTACACCATTCAGTAGGAAATGCAGAGCGGGAGGTAGAAGTTTCTCATTATAACCGCTAGGAAGCGATGGTATCATGGGACATACCGGGCAGGGGCTAGATCCTCCCAACTGGAGCAGGTAGGAACAGTTATAATAAAGATCGTGATCGGCACACTCTACCATATAATTAAAGCTGGTCTAATAACTGTGCTGGTAGCGGAAGGAAAGTGATGATTGTTGTGACACTCCTTTGCGCCCCACCCTCAAGTATCTATGACACCCAATTTCTGGCTTGGGAATTAGTAAACAGCGCCAACTCACTCTAGTAGTAATTATTGAATCCAAACAG
The DNA here is from genome assembly GCA_030762985.1 of Adelphocoris suturalis. NCBI lineage: Eukaryota > Metazoa > Arthropoda > Insecta > Hemiptera > Miridae > Adelphocoris > Adelphocoris suturalis. Next base: position 16,271,704 of record CM061042.1, on the reverse strand, counting down.
TTTAGTAGGGTCAGTAGATGGCTGTTACTGCCCTGTTATTAAAATAACATGGGCATTATTTGTGTTTTTCTATCCAATTTTAAGAGAATCGTTAACATGATTTTGAATGCCTTTATTTTATATGAATGACTGGATGGTGGACATAACTACCCAGTACAACCAAGTTACCTAAGTCGCAAACACCATGCAAGATTGTTAGAAGCATCAATCAATTTTTTTCATTTTTAGGGGCGTGTGTCTACTCTTTGGAGGCTCATGATGGCCCCGTGACTGCCATGACATATTCCTCCAGCTACGTTTTAAGTCTTGGAGCTGATGAGAGACTCTGTGTATGGGACAGGTTCCAAGGTCATCTCCTCAATACTGTCCTCCTTGTAAGTAATCATTCCATTTTAAGTGATTAAGTGGTTTGGGAAGGGATGAATTGGTTATTTATATTAATGTGTAAATTCATGTTGTTTAAACCACAAACTAAGTTAATGAACATTAAAGTAGATCATGAGTTAGTAGTTGATATCCTACTGTAACTATTCAATTTTTTATACCCTAATGCTGAAATTTCAAGTTCGACTGATCGAAGTTGGCCTGGATTGTACAATGATTTTTGGGAAATTGACTACTGACACACATTGAGTATGTCTGAATAGAATAGAATAGAATAAAGTTTTATTCGTGGCATAAAACAGGCAAGCCTAATTACAATATGGCACACGTCAGACAATTGTACAATAACAAAGTACAATTTAAAAAATAAATGTATATATATTGGACCACAAACATTTGAGCCATTGGTCCAACAAGGTAGAGCACCATAAAGATTGAACTCGCCAAAAGAGCTGTGGAAGATATCGATTTTGGGGTTTAAACTCTAAACTAAATTGTATTACAATACGGATCTATGACTCAACATTGCTGTATGAGCTGCAGTACACCCAAATGGAACATGGAATAGGCTGATCTGTTTAGAATGAAAAGACGGTATCTACCCTAATAGAAAAACTGGCTAATAGTTCAGGGCAATTTATAGCACTGGAGAAGACTTTGTATAAGAAAGATGAATCTAGCCATTTACGGCACACAGACAGAGGAATCACATCAAATCTCTTACATAGGTCTGAATAATTGGCTCTTAGGTTATACACAAATATGTCCCATTATCATTGTAAAACAGCTTTAGTGTCCTCTAGCAGTGCCCGAGTTACACGGGTAACTAACTCTGGGCCACTTTCACCAACAACTTATGTAGCGGAGATTGGCCAAACTCGATTAAATATAATCTCGAGGATCAAACCTTGGCGTCTTTCACCAACCCAAAATTCGTTTAAACCAAGATTGGAATAATCGAGTTTCCCTAACGGAGATTCCGGAAACTGTCCAATGAAAAATTGGACAATTTGAAACGACAGTTTGAAAACCCGCCATGTGTCCAACATATCAAGACAATAAAGCAGTGAATCACAACCACGACCAATTATTACCCGCGCCGTTTTTATCTAGTTACCTAGTTACTATCTACTCGCAACTTTTCGTTGACTTCCAACAAAGAAAGTGTGACACATCATTTGACGGAAGCAGGACGGTTGATCACCTTATTTAAGTACATAAGTTATTTTATGTGGTATAGGTAGGTAGGTACATACTGTACAAGGGATAGCAATTCAACATCGTGTTATAACGTGCTATCATCATCGATTATACTTTATTTTCCTACCATCCTACATCAATTTCGTATTATAATTCATCGAATTGATGGTATAAAAGCCTTTTTCCAACTTATACCTGTTCGAAGGGAACTCCAGGTGAGTGTCGATAAGCTCGAGGACTTTCAAAACTGTCGGTTTTGGGAGCCGGAATCTCCGCCGAAATTCGACGTCGTCCAACCCGTCAAAATGTGGAATGCGTCGTCGGATCGTCCTTGGGCGTCTTTGCGGGACATTTTCCTCATCCGAGGAATCAAATTAATCCGAGCGATAAATCGCGTGAATTCATCATCAAAAACTTGAATAACAATAAACTATATATAAACTATAATAATAAACTGTGAACCAAACTGTAGAGGTATGAGGTATCAGCTGTTGGTGCGCGGCCATATTGCTCGATATAATTTTTATCACTAATCTGAGATTGGGAAGTGTAACTGGCCAGGGCTTGGGAGATTAACCTCAAGCCACCTCGTTAGGAGTTTAAACTCGTAAAGTGGTCTGGTGAAAGACGATTAGCTGGAATCTCGATTATTTGTTAATCTTTTCTAACTTAAACTCGTTTATGTTGTTGGTGAAAGTGGCCCTCTGTCAGTCAACAATAAATTATCGATACCACAGGAGGATTCAAACTCATAATTTTTTCTAGAGAGATGCTCTGGGAAAAATTACCTTCTAATGCCTTGATTACCGATGGTGAATATTCTAGTACTCAGAATGTGGTTGTTTCAATCATCGTCCTGGAGTCAAATATCAGCAGTCCCCAGCATTCTTCACAGTGGAAATTATTCATGTCTAAATTTTATTTCACTTCACCAATTTCATAATTAATGAATAAATATATTTTTTTCAGGCTCAAGCGTACTGCACGAGTATGACCATGCTTACGCACAATCTCCTTATAACTTCAAAACAGGTGAGTAATGCTATTGATTGTTAAACAATTTCAACAGAAAGGCCAGTCTGTCCTTAATTCAGTTTTATGTGGCTGAAAAATGAGACATTATCCAACAAAAACATCATAATTTAGAGAAAAAAACTTTCTTAGATGCATTGAATTTTTGCATTCTTGGACATTGAAATTATAACAAACGAAGAAAATTATAAAATCACCACAAACCATTACCTCAAAAAAAAAAAAAAAAAAAAATCAACGCATGCTCTAATCAGCTACAAGAAAAATGTCGTGAAAAATATGGTGCATCGGTGGATTACTCTTTCTGACCAAAATTTCACAAAGAAAACACAAAAAAGTTGATAGTTATCCTGATGGCTGATGGCTACCCCATCAACATTGTCGATCAACCTATATGCATTGGGGCGACACACGATTCAGTCCAGACCCTCCTCGACTCAGTCCTGCTTGTGTAAAATTCCGTGAAAAATGCCAAAATGCTAATTGATATCGTCGTGGTGTTTATTAAATTTAAAAAATACTTACATCATAGTAAGATCGTCATAATTATGCACTACATCATCACATAAATAGGTATCTCAGTCTCAACAGTCATAATAGTAATTACATAGTAATTAATACATTGATCAAAAGAATATAAAAGATACACGTAGGTACATACCTACCTCACAACATGAAAAAATTACAATGTACGAAGCCTCATCAGCATAAATCAAAAATCTTCCCCTTTGCTACTTTTGATATCCATTGCCTGTGTAACGGGCTAAAAATATTTGCTACCTCGACAGGAGTTCGAACTCGCGTCGTCACAACTACGAGAAATTATTATTAATTTCCCGGAGTTGCAACGCTCTAACGACCAGAGCTAAGAGGCCAGGGTGACCAAACCTTTTCGACTGTGAGAGTTATTTTCCTGGAGCGTAACATTTCCCCGGAGTCAAATACCACCCGTCTCGGCTGGTTTGGGGTCGGACAAATGACGAAGTGTAACTGCAGGCCGCTGGCTCAGCAGATGCTCGCTGGAACAAGTCAGCAGTCGAGCGAGGTCATTTTTACGGTGTGTTTTGACTCAAGTGAGTGAGGAAATGAAAGGCATAACAACAGGAAATGTGATGTTTACAGTCTTTTGGCTCGAGAGGGATTTAATTAATTATTGTTTCGTATGATTTCGGGTCCTACCGACTGCGCCACTGTAACGGGCTAAAAATATTTGCTACCTCGACAGGAGTTCGAACTCGCGTCGTCACAACTACGAGAAATTACGGGAAACTCTTTGGAGTTGCAACGTTCTAACGACCAGAGCTAGAGGCCAGGTTGACCAAACCTCTTCGACTGTGAGAGTTATTTTCCTGGAGCGTAACACCTGGAGAGCGGTAATGAAGTTGCTCCTACTTTTAGGAAGGCAGGGGGTTCTCTTCCTTTTAACTCGGCAGGCCACTTTTTTCAAACAGTGTAGTGAGGGAGACACCCAGAATTGAACTTATTCATTGCACCACGTCTCCACCGTGTCACGCCACCCGCCAAAGGTTTATGGAAACTATATCTATAGTTCTCGTGAAAATCTGAATCCCCATCTCTTTGGCTACCACCTTTGATAATCGACACGCTCATGACTTGACTAACACTGAACACATAACGGCGGCTCCATGTTCCAACGGGACTGAGTCGTCTAACCGCTCAAAGCGCAGTGGGATCAAGTCGGGCAATTGCAATATCCCCCTTTCACCAGTTGGGATCGAGTCTGGTGTCGCCCATGCATTGCACTTCAAAGAAGCATACAGAACAGTAAGGGCGGTCCGGGTTTGGGCCCGCACGTATGAAATCACGACTGGTTTGGGCCCGTAGCCTTTTGAAGGCGCAACTGGTTTGGGCCTCTCGGAAAACCATACTGTAATTGCATCACAAGAGCGTATTTTGTCAATACTTACGATAAATATAAGTTGTTGATACATGTATATATCATAGTCGTATGTAATATCCCTGCAAATAAGAAATTACATTCCTATTCATGGCGGTAAGAGAGTCTGTATGTACGAGTATGTACCTATTACTGGTTTGGCAAACAAATCCTCCGTGGCTTTCCGCTGTAAAGTACTCCGCACCTAAGAAGAAAAAAAGGACAAACATATATTTTCATCGTATTACGCTTGCATTGGTAAAAACCAATGCCCGACACTGTCGGTTGCAACACCGAAACCTCACACTTCCGTCACTTACCGTGCGGTATTCGGGAAATTTGTAATTCCCTATCACAATGGGATTTTTACCACGCCTACTGGAAAAGCTGTCTGAAATGACCAAATCCATTGTGAAATGCAAGAAGGCGAATACGCGACTACTGCACGGCCGACGGACTCCATATCGCAGGTTCACAGGACACGCTTATCTCATCAAAACTCACGAGCCCAAAGGCGAGACGGTTCACGGGCCGAAACCCGTTGCCATTTCAAGGGCCTTTCACCCTCTGCGGGCCCAAACCCGCGACGCCCAACAGTAAACCTCCAACTCAACAACAACCATACCACTTCTATTCCACACCATACTTGAAAGTGGGGGTAGAACAAATTATTAAGATTTTTGAGCCTTATAAACCATAAAAATTGCACACAATTGAACACTTGATGCAACAGAGCACTTGGGATCAAAGATTCCACACCATATGAACAACGTTCAGACTCGGTATAACAAATCCCTTGTGGTAATGATGGGTGTGGAAAAATGTATATGGGAGAAACCTTTTTTGAAACAAAAATCAGATCTACGACAAGAAGATGTTGCAAGAAACTCGTTGGTTGCCCACTGCCGATCTTGAGAACATGTTTTTCAATTTTTTTGAATTTTGAAAGCAAATTCTTGAGAATATGCTTTTAATTTTTCAAAATTCATATTATGATTTTCCTGTCCAGTTACTGAAAACACCGTTGAAATTTGAAAAAATTCCATTCAGAACTACAGATTTAGTATGAAATGGAAGTGAAGGAGTGCTGAAATAGGGTTTTCAGATGGTAAAGTCCCCTTAAGGGTATCTCATTACCCCCCCTTACCCTACCTTGGATGGTGAGAGCCATTGGATTATTGGTAGGGTGTGGGCATGCGCTAACATGAGTTATTTTATCAGCTCATGTTACAATAACTGGGGATGCTATTCTTCCCACCCAATTCGGCAGACTTTTCTTAATATATACAGGCTTGTTAACATGTTTAATGTTTTAGGGCTGGGGGTCGTTCTGTGAATTCCGACACGCAAATCTGCAGCGTTTTTTAACATGTTTAATGTTTTAGGGCTGGGGGTCGTTCTGTGAATTCCGACACGCAAATCTGCAACGTTTTTTAACATGTTTAATGTTTTAGGGCTGGGGGTCGTTCTGTGAATTCCGACACGCAAATCTGCAACGTTTTTTAACATGTTTAATGTTTTAGGGCTGGGGGTTGTTCTGTGAATTCCGACACGCAAATCTGCAACGTTTTTTAACATGATTAATGTTTTAGGGCTGGGGGTCGTTCTGTGAATTCCGACACGCAAATCTGCAACGTTTTTTAACATGTTTAATGTTTTAGGGCTGGGGGTCGTTCTGTGAATTCCGACACGCAAATCTGCAACGTTTTTTTGACATTTTCATGTCTTTCATATGGCACATAACAAAAAAATCGTCACGAAAAAAATTGTCCCAAGTGGCCACAACGATGATTATGACCATCAGAAATGACGTTGACCATTCATAGGTAAACACATAAAAATGTCCCAATGCGTTGCAGACTCATGTATGCGTTGCAATACCTATGTAAGTTGACTTGCCTTTTTCTGATGATTCCCGCTTACAACCGAGTCGTTGCTAGGGAAATGGTACTTCGTCGTTTTTCATCCCACAAAATTCGTTGACCATTCGTTCGAAAGCTCTCGATTTGTCCAACCATATTATGTTAACTACTGCGAAGTGCGTGGCCAACAAGCTGAGTTATGAGCATGGTTATTTGAATAATTGTGTACACTCAGGTGATCATTCTCAATAATTGATAGTGTGAACATGATTGCAACCGCTTGTTAATTTCTGATGATTTCATTGAGTTGGTGTTTCGATGATTTGATTCATAGCAGGTGATCCGAATATTGCGAGAACGGTTTGATTTGTGAAGCGGTGGTTAAATCATTTTAATAGGTAATTTCTATACTTTACACTCTAGGAAGCTGTAATTTTGTATGTAGCCTCTTCAGGACATTTACTTGATGATGCCCAGGGTCCGGATCAGATGAGTGGCTCTTAAAGCTATTTTTTATGCTTTACACTCTAGCAAGCTGTAATTTCGCTTGTAGCCTCTTTAGGACATTTACTTGACGATGCCCAGGGTCCGGATCAGATGAGTGGCTCTTAAAGCTATTTTTTATGCTTTACACTCTAGCAAGCTGTAATTTCGCATGTTGCCTCTTTAGGACATTTACTTGATGATGCCCAGGGTCCGGATCAGATGAGTGGCTCTTAAAGCTATTTTTTATGCTTTACACTCTAGGAAGCTGTAATTTCGTATGTAGCCTCTTTAGGACATTTACTTGACGATGCCCAGGGTCCGGATCAGATGAGTGGCTCTTAGAGCTAATTTCTATGCTTTACACTCTAGGAAGCTGTAATTTCGTATGTAGCCTCTTTAGGACATTTACTTGACGATGCCCAGGGTCCGGATCAGATGAGTGGCTCTTAGAGCTAATTTCTATGCTTTACACTCTAGGAAGCTGTAATTTCGTATGTAGCCTCTTTAGGACATTTACTTGACGATGCCCAGGGTCCGGATCAGATGAGTGGCTCTTAGAGCTAATTTCTATGCTTTACGCTCTAGGAAGCTGTAATTTCGTATGTAGCCTCTTTAGAACATTTAATTGACGATGCCCAGGGTCCGGATCAGATGAGTGGCTCTTAGAGCTAATTTCTATGCTTTACACTCTAGGAAGCTGTAATTTCGTATGCAGCCTCTTTAGGACATTTACTTGACGATGCCCAGGGTCCGGATCAGCTGAGTGGCTCTTAGAGCTTGCATACGAGTCTGCAACTAAAGACATAAAATGTCCCAATGTGTTGCAGACTCGTATGCAAGCGTACTTTGGTATGAGTCCCATCGGAAATATCTAATGGTAAAATAAAAATGTATATAAATATAATAAATTGTTTTGGTTAATTAGAATCTTTCCTTTTTCTTGACCTTAAAAAACTATATCTAATTTCTCCCTTGCGAGGGAAAAACATTAAACATGATTTAATGTTTTTCCCTCTCAAGGGAGAAATTATGAAATCGTTGTAGAATTTTTGGCTTTCTTGTGGCTTCTCCATCCTCCAAGTACAATTCAACAGAAGAGATGAGAACTCTTTTTTTCTTCCTCTTCTCCTTCTCATAGTTTACATAATTTGTTTGCTTTTTGAATTTGCAGGGTTCTTTGGTGATATGGGACGTGAGAAGCGGCGACCCAGTACGTTTGGTGAAACTGGGTCACACCGATTCGACTGTTTGCGTCTCGACGATCCTACCGCTCCGTGATGCGGTGGCTTGCGACTATGGCAACTCCCTCCGAGTTGTTAGATTCCCCCTTGTTAGGGACAAATCAGACTGAATTAAGGTAGGTTGGATGAAGGTTTCTTTTTTAATCCGAAATTTCGTCATCTGAAAGTGTAAAATAACTACTGAGGTTGGCCTGTCAAGTTAATTTACCTTGATGCAACGTTCAATAACTAAGGGAAAGTTCATAGCCCAATGGCAACTAATTTATTGGGTCATATTGCTTTCTAGTCTACCTACCTGTAGGTAGCGGAAACATTGTTGTCACTTTTGGGAAAAAACAAATTTTTTTTTCTCCAAAATCAAAATTTCTTCTTCATTTTACATTTTAGACAATAAAACTGTAAAATAATAAACAGTAAAATGAAAAATAATAAACAGTAAACAACTATTACTCGCTCATCATTTTTAATGTATTATCCCTTTAAAGCTATTCTAGTTGACACGGAGTCTTTCCACGATTGGAAGCACAGAGTTTATCACCGGAGCACCTCTGGTCATCTAAGCCTCATTTTCCTGCGAATACGTTAAGTATAATCGTCAATTCTCCACCGGGTTTTCTAGCAAGTAGCAACCAAATGGAGAACACATTTTGGTTGTTATCTGCCGTAGAAAACGTTTTAAACAATGTGTTGTAGATTTTTAGTATTTTATGTTTAACTTATTGTTATTTTTGTAAAATCATGTTGATGTGTAGCTATTCTAAATCTCCCCTACACCTAACACACTGTATGGGTTTCATATAGGTACATATGAAATATAGTGTTTGTTCAACTTGTGTCATCAAACACAGGCCTATGAATTGTTTAAGAGATTAATTTATTCACACGTCACCAATATCCGCGAACAAGTGACACAAAAAGTGAAATTTTCATATATCGTGAAAGCTAAGCATGTCGGCAAATCGGTAAAAGATGAGAACATTTTAGTCCACATGATCTCTCGTTTGTAGTTACTAAGTAAATAATATCCTCCCGATATTGTTAATTTTGAAGAAAATTTCTGGCCACACAATTGGGCCAAAAACTCAATGAAGTTATTGAAATGTCCACATTTTTGCGCGTTTTCAATTATATGAGTTATTGCTAACAGTACAAAGATGTTGTAAGCTGTTTGTGAAATTTCCCTTCGGATAAAGAAGGAAAATTTGGGGCCAATTTCAAAACGTAACAATTTTTCTTAAAACTCGTACACATAAACATGGTATAGGTAAAGCAGTTCCTAAGATATTTAATCTTTAGGAAACGTTTTCTGATTCAAGAACGGCGAGTCTGCAATATATATATATATATATATATATATATATATATATATATATATATATATATATATATATATATATATATATATATATCTGCATTAAAAATGTACTAAAATCCCGCCAACCGCTTATTTTTATCTCAATCCGTACTCGAGATATAATTTTTCAAAGGTTTTTTCAGGAATACCGTGTTTTTTCATTTTAAACTCAAATTTCTCCACTTTGCCTCATTTAATTTTAACTTTCGACCTCATTTTCGGTATCAGCATTAAATTTTCTATAAGAATGATGTACTTGGGTTCTTAAAAAGTACCATCCAAAGACCCTCACCTCAGCTCAAACATTGACGATTTTGAAATAATAATATTTCTGAAAATCTTTAAAACTTTACTACTCTTCCGAAAAGAATCCTGGAAACTGGAAAATCTCATGAAAACTGCTTCATCTAATACTCTTTCCAACGGTATAACCAATTTTACTTTTATTTCGTTATTTAGGGGAGAATATTATGTTTTAATGTTTAAAAAATGTGTGTTTTTCAATGAAATGGTTGGTTTTCTCGAAAGATGACCCTCCATGAACCTACGAGTATGAGGTCAGTCTCTATGTATTTTTTAACGCTGTATCGAATAGTAACATTTGTAGATCTCTCCAACTCCGTTATAACCGATTTTTACACTTAAACTCGTAAATGTTTAGTTTGTTTGTTATGCTTAAATGTATGTGTGGTATGGGGTAAAACTAGTTAATTAAAGTGTAAAACTCGATTACAACGTAGTTGGAGAGATCTGCAAGCGTTTCCATTCGATCCTGCGAGAAAAAATACATAGAAACCGACCCCATACTAACTCCTAGAAACACAGAAACTCCTAGAAACATAGAAACGAACCCCATACTCATGGGTTCATAGAGGGTCATCTTTCGAGAAACCAACAATTTCATTGAAAAACCCACATTTTTTAACATAAAAACATAATATTCTCCCCTAAATAACGAAATAAAAGTAAAATTGATTATACCGTTGGAAAGAGTATTAGATGAGAAAGTTTCATGAGATTTGCCAGTTTTCAAGATTTTGTTGGAAGAGTAGTAAAGTTTTAACGAGTTTCAGAAATTTTCAGTTTTCAAAATCGTCAATGTTTGAGCTGCTGAGAAGGTCTTCGGATGGTACTTTTTAGAACCCAAGTACATCATTCTTATAGAAAATTCAATGCTGATTCCGAAAATGAAGTCAAAAGTTAAAATTAAATGAGGTAAAGTGGAGAAATTTGAGTTTAAAAGGAAAAAACACGGTTTTCTTGAAAAAAAGAAGAAAAAAACGTTGAAAATCATATCTCGAGTACGGATTGAGATAAAAATATGCGGTTGCCGGCTACATTTTTGATGCAGATTAACACACACAAATTTTCGTCACTTATCCCCTGCCACCCTATATATATAGATATATGTATATAAAATAAAATAAAAATGAAACAAATAAAAAAGTAATAATTTTACTTTTGAGAAGATTAGCTTGGAGCTAAAATCATTTGTTGGGAGAAAAGTGATTTTAATTCAAATATGGTACAAAAAATTGGCGCGACAGCTCAAAATTTCAAACAATAATGTGATTTCTTCGTTAGAACAGTCAAATGTAGAAAAAGTTTCGTGAACGAAAAACAAACGGAATTCGTGAACGTGAAATGTGAAGTGATAACTTTCATTTTTTTAGGTTCAGTTTGGAGTATATTAGGCTGTGCAATGTATTTGATATTTTGGTTAGATTTTTATTTTAAAAACTTGTATCAAACTAGAAAGGGGTTGTTTTCTTAAGTAAACAGTTATCGTGTGACGTACTACTATTTCTTGTATAAGGTTGGCGGTTATTTTTACTGGTTTGCCGCAATTGTTTTGCCTTTCAGTAGATATATTTCCTAAAATACACTAAATTCATATTAATCTACACTTGACGAAAAATTGTTCAAAGAGGTTTATTTATCTACACTTGACAAAAAATGGCCTAAAGAAGTTTTTGAGTTGTGTCACTTGTTTCACTGTTATCTCCGTGATGTGCAGCTTCCATGACCTCTTTTTATTGAATTAGTCGTTACGTTTCACACCATTTACCTGTAATCACCCTCTATAACATTTTATTAACAGTTTATATTTCGCGTTAATGAATCAACAAACATCTAAAACATTCTTTAATTGGTGTAGCCTTCAGAAAAAACACGAGTACTTGGATTCCACATTATTTCTGTTCATGTAAATTAATTATGAAAGACTTGAAAATTTGCGAGAATGGCAAAAACCGCTGTTCCATTAAAAATTTAATTTTGACTCATCTAAAGGTTGGGTTTTCTGTACCCGTTCAAAGAAAAAACACCCTTATTTTTGTATCCCTTTCTCTGTCTATGAATTGTTTGAATTTAATCGATTTTAAATTTTTGTTTAGTATTGACAATGTTTGCGCCATAGTTAATTTTCACGTTTTTATTTCATATTACTTTCTTCGGTACATTTCATGGTATTATTTGATTATGGTATAAACTGAGATGAACCGTCTAGGTATTTGTAATACTGAACATGAGATCAGGAATTTAGATAAACTTTTTTCTATTTTATTTATTTGAGAATTAAATTGTTATTTGGATATAAGCATTGTTTTTCTTCTTAGTTTTACGTACAAGAAAGCAGGCAGGGTATGAATGTAATCCGGAAAATGTCTTACTTACAAAATGTCACTAAATCTTGAAAAAATGTTCAATTAATTTTTTAATTAAATGAATTGATGAGAGTAGTTATATCATGAATCTAGAATGTGGAAAATACTGATGTGAATAATACATTTATTTTAAAGACTAAAGGGGAGACAACAAGAAAAATATGAAAGGAGGAGTTGAGGATTTGGAATTACGCATTGATCAAATTTAGAATACTTTTTATTGAAATAGCAGAGACAAAGTAGTTTTAGGCTACTACTTGGGAACCAAATTTTATGGGAGCATAATGAATACAAATTTTCAACGTTCTTTACTGAATTAGAAAGGGGGACATTCTTCACTGAGTTGATATTCATTACTTTAATAATTTTATTTATTTACTTATTTTTAAATAACAATACGGCACAAAGTACCAATAATTACATGATTAAAGAAGCAAAAGAACTAAGCAGTCATTAGCTGGCACAGGACGACGTCACACACAGAAACAAAAGGAAACAGAAGAACTTGGTCGTCATTTATAATAGCAGTGACCCTTCTTAAGTGAAGATGGAGAAGTCCTGAGAAAGGTTAAATCCAGCTGATCTAGGACGGCATTTGCCTCACATGGTAATCTGAGTGTTGGGCAATGTTAAAGGTAATTGCGATCGGCAAATGGGACGTGAAAGCTGTGTACGGATGGGATAGGAAGGCTCAGACTCACTGAATCATGAACACAGAGAGGGAATGGAGATCTTGTCATTAACTAGATTGCGGAGAAAAATGTAAATCATTGAAATATAAATAAATTATGGAGCGATAAAGAATACAGTAAAATCTCCATGTAACTCCAACCTAACCTCATCTTGGTAATTTGTCACTACCTTCTTGGGCGATCATGAGATATGGACAAGGGCTAAAAGATGGTGGCCTTTATCGTGGTGGAGGCTTATAGGTCCCCTCGATAAATTATCAACAAACTAAAAGTTTAACAAAAGTTGCGAAATTTATCAACATCGGCAAAGTTAAGAACCCATACAGACATCTTCCTGCAGGGATTTGGTAAGATGTATTGCAATTTTTAATTCTGCCTTTTTGACGAAAAAATCACTTTCAGAAAAAGACCTTGCAAAGTTGATTTTACGTCAACTGATATTTTCTTTAAATTATCACTTTACCAACTTGTTTGATGGTGTAGTAGCTCTACTTCACTCATTATAGCAGGTAGTTTCCCATGGGAAAAAATCAGAACTATACCACTATTGTTTTATGATGAGCTTACTTTCTTCGACAAATGAACTAATCGTAAATATTTTTATTGAAAACCAAATCACCGAACAATGCGTAATAATTCCTGAATCAGTGATTCTTTGACGATAAAACTAACTTAATCTTTATTGTGCGCCTTGCCGTATTTAAAATATCGTTTCAGTGGCTTCTGAAAAACCGGAATTTTAAAGCAATTGCATCCAAAGAAGTAGAACTTATAATTTATTGGAAAATTGCATGTCTTGCATTTATTTTAGTCGTTGAAACTCCATTACTTGTTGAAATGGTAATTTTTCAACATATTTCAAACAATAAATTAACGTTGTAAGTTAGGCAGCAAATCCTGCGAAATCGTCCCTGCAAGGATGAGGGGAGGGAAGATCAAAAACTTCGAGCCTTACTTCCCCTGTCGTTAATTTATTAGAACCGGTATTAGCCAGTAGTCACAGACCTTCTTCAGCTTCAAAAAAACCCAGGAAACTCTGAGCACCCTAGAATATAAATAAATAAAATAAGCACAGGCTTAAGCGTCAATAGATGAACAAAGGAAATAAAACGCATCAAGGCTAACTAACAGAAGATGAGATGGGGGAAGGGGAGGAGGTATGAACTTATAGGGTACATTATCCTTCTCATAAACCGTCTTTCCACAATTTTTAGTGCCTTTTCTTCTTTTAAGGTTAGGGTCCAAATTTGTGCGCCATAAAACAAAACTGGGCGGACCAAAGCCTTGTAGTGCATAAGCTTAGAGGTTCTGGATCATAATCTGGAGTTTACTGCTAGCAAAGAAGGCTCGGTTTCCCACCAGAATTCTTTCATGAATCCTTCATGCTATTTTCGTCCGTTATCACAGATCCCAGTTACGTGAAGCTCCTTAATCTCTCGAAATTATACTCGCTGATCATAACATTTTGCTCAGGTCTTCTGAGTACTGTTTACTTTGTATTTTCTTCATTTATTCAAAGACCCTTCCTCCGGCAGTTGGCCTCGATTTCCAGAAGGTCTTCCGCAATGCACCTTGGCTCCTGACAACAATTACGATATCATAAGCTGTGAAGATTTGATAGCAGAATGCAAGGCCAAGTTGAAAAGCACGGCTGATCGAGAATCTCCTTGCCTGACACCAGATTCTACCAGAAAGTGTTCCCCACAATCTGCTGTCAATGAGAACTTTTGATTTGGCGTTTTCCATCCATGAGCTTTACAGAAATTTACGTAAAGTTGCATATAGATTTTTCGGCTTATGCTAGCAAATGCTTGCTTAAAATCTATAAATAGAAAATACAGGTCCTTATTGTGCTTATAGAATTTTTCTGCAACTTGTCTCACTGCAAATATTTGGCCTGTGGTCACCCTGAAACCTGACTGGCAATGACCTAGAATTTCTTCAGCATATACACTGAACCTACTTGTCAGGGCTGAGGAGAGAATTTCGTACACAACATCTAATAAACTTATACCTCGATAATTGGTACAGTTAAACTCATCCCCCTTTTTGAAAACAGGGCATATCAATCCAGAGCTCCAGTCTTTCGGCATTACCTCCTGTTTTCATTTCAGATTCAGCAATTCACGTAGGACCTTTTCCGTTATCGTTCAGCCAGGCCCCTCGGCCTCATCTCGTGCCGTTATCGTTCAGCCAGCTTGATAAACTATATATAACTGTATATGAACGGTAATATGAATACGATATTATAACGTTTTATTTTACTTACATAATTGGATCAAATTGTGTCTAATTTTCGTTAATTTTCGATGAAGCATTCACAGATCTTCGCTGGGAGGCCAAAAGATGGCAATCTCGTCGAGAATTTCGTCAAAGGGGTCCACTTGTCGGGCTTTAACGGTCTGGCGCCACATAAATTCGCAGAGGTAGGAATCGAGGAGACTTCGGCGGGTACCCCATTGCAATTTATTTCTAGTTTTACATTTTCCCCACAAGCTCTCAATCGATTGCGTGTGCGCTCCCGTTGTCGGGTCAACAAAATTCAGCGAGTGATTGACCGTGAAATGCCGGAAATTCGGGTCCCGCGCTAAAGCTCCGTACGCACTCCATTGATCCGACATAATTGTGGTTCCTGGCATGATTCTGTCTTTAATCACTGACATCAGCGTGGCAGAAGTGCGGTCGGGTACGGCTACAAGGAAACACTCTTTCGTTTCTCGGCAGATGCCTCCAAAAATCCACTGTTGAAGAAGTTGTCGTCCAGTGTGGTTCTTCCTGCGAGAAAACAGGGACTCGTCGATTTCCACGGTCATATTGGGACCACCAATGCGCGACTGAATGCGCAAAATTGAGTTTGCGCACACCTCGTGCATATAATTGCACCAAACAACTACTGTATTGTGGTTCATACTGAGCTCTTTCTCGCAAAATTTGACACTTACCATTTCATTAGCCCAGGCATATATGAACAGCACAATATCTGTCAAAGGGAGTTTCGATCCAGTCAGGTAAGTTTTACTTCTTAGTGCCCTTCCAGCTCTGCAGCATCCACGTTTATTGCACTGCCACCGGTCTCTAGTTCCGAGATATAAAGCAGTCGTGTGTCCTCCTGAGCATGTAACGTTTTGAGGCAAAATCTTTTTATCTTGGAGAAACCGAACGGCACCCTCCTTCGTTTTCACGGTGTCATACAAAGACAAGAAATTCATTTTAAACGGGAACAGACGGCTACTGAAACACAACTGACCTCCGATATCGATAGGCAACATGGAAATGACCTATGATATCAATAAAGGAAAAAAACATCACAAACATGACCTCTGATATCATCAATGAAGGAAAGAGTATCATTTGTAGAACTGGCCGAACGATAACGGCACGAGATTAGGCCGAGGGGCCTGGCTGAACGATAACGGAAAAGGTCCTTCACGTATCTCTTCCTCCAGTCATGCGCCCCTTTTTTTATTGACTCGCTCATGATTCCATTTTCACCAGCAGCCTTATTATTTCTCATATTTTTATTAACATTTCTGGCCTCATCTAAAGTGGGTTCTAGTCTGATCCGTCAGAGTCTGGCTCCGGAGCATTATCCCCGTTGGATCGGTTTAGGGTTTAAAATAAATGCTGCGTCCATCTGGCCCTTACTTCTGCTTCATTGCAAAGTTGATCTCCGTTTCTATCTTTCTATGAAACTAGTTAGGCCCTTCCTTACTAGATCAACCCCTCTGAAAAATAGTCTACTCTCGATAAAACAACAGTTCCTTATTATCGCATAATTGCAAAGATATAAAATCTTCACACAATAATAGCAATTTTCATCATAATCGATTAATATTCTCGGTTTTGCGTACCTATTATTCAAGCAAATGCGATAAAATACAAATCACCCTGGACCTAACAACCTCTCGAGTTTAAAAAAAATTGGAATTACACATGATAAGAACAGATACTATTAATCCAACGGCAATGAAATTTTAGGGGACCAACCGCCCAATCCCTGAAAATGTCAGAAAATCGGTCTTAAGTCTCGGAGTTTTGTCTGTCGATCAATTTTAGTTGTGCACATGCGCTATAGTTGTTACTCCACCTATTGCGATATAATACGTAGGGAATTTTCCTGGAACATATCCCCATCAACTCCCCGAGTTTGAGCGAAATCGGACCAATAGATGATAAGAAATCGATGTTATAAGAAATTAAAGTTTGCACTTGCGCACTGACTTCTATTCAAGCGACGGCAATGCAAATTATAAGGGACCGTCTAGAAGCTTACCCGCACAATTTTTGAAAATTTAATCAAAATCGTTCCATTAGACTCGGAGTTTTGCCTGCATCAATCGACATTAGTTTTGCGTATGCGCAATTGTCGTTACTTCACCAATCGCGATATAATTCATAGGACATTTTTCTAGAACACATACTCAACTACCAACCATGTTTAAACGAAATCGGACCAACAGATGAGAAATCGACGTTGTGAGAAATTCACGGCTACTCGCACCCATCCTAGAATAAGGGTACAACTCAAAAATTGTCATGTTTCAAAGATCCCGAAACACGATGAGCGTAATGAATTATTACTTACAGGGGACCGTTTAGAAGCTAACCCGCACAATCCCTAAAATTTCATCAAAATCGGAATGAAACTTGGTATAGTTTTGGGCGTGACAAGGATTTACCACAGACACACGGACACTGAACCAAAATTTATCAACAAGCTCTGAAACGCTTTCAGAGCTTACAGAAATTTTGATTTTAGAGGACAAAATTTTTTCGACTTCTTTCACGAACAAAAAGCTGCTCTACCTCCGATAGTGAGGAAGCGATAAGAAAAATTAGTCCAGTCATCACAACATTATAGCACTAAGAGGAAAAAGTAGGGTGACTTTGGGAAAATGCGCTCTTCCTTTTTTATTTCTTCGCTTCAGTTACTCCGATTTTATTGTTGGTTTTTTGTTTCATTAGATCAGGCGTTCATTGACACCTGACAGAATTTTCAGGTCAGTAGCAGGCGATTAAGATAAATTATTGCGTCTAAAAATAAGGTGCTCTTTCAACAGTAGGCAATGGGGGAAAACGAAATAAATCAAGTAAATGGGGGGGTTCTTGACTTGAGTCAAATTGATGGGAAAATAGGGACGGGTTAGCATAGAATGTGCACGGAAACAGTTAGAGTTTAGTGTTTAGGCGGTAAATTGACAAGTACCTGTGTTCCTGAAGAAATTGATACCTGGGGTACCTTGCCTACCCCAATATGTGTGAGTCGTCCTGGTGGCAGCGGCAGGTCTTGATTCACAGGCTCTTGAGCGGATTTTGTGGGAAAGAGAAAGAAGAAAAAGAAGTGTAGGACTTCTAATCAAACTGTCAAGAATATCTTGACGGAAGGAATTCGGGGTTTGGACTGTTGAAAGGGTCGATTTTGCGGTAATGTAAGTTTTCTATGTCAAAGGGATCAGATAGAGGTTGAGACTCGAAATCAGACTGTGAAAAAATATGGCGGAATTGAATTAAAGGGGAAAATGAAGGGGTGTCACCGCAGGGCCAGTTTCAGAGCTCGGCATGTGCCAAGTGTCAGAGCCCTCTAGCTTTCTCCCTCAATAGCATTCCCTGCTGAGTAGGGAAGTACTGTGATTGTTCAATCTAAAGAGGCAGACCCTCAGTTGTGACGGACGAAACTCTTGTCACAGAAATCGACAATGCAGTTCGCAAGATCGTCGTTCAACCCTGGATGAACTCCATCTGAGTTTCCCAGACATCTCACGATCCCTCATCCATGAGATCGTCTCGGAAAAACTTGACTTTCGGAAAGTTTGCGCTCGGTGGGTCCCTAGAGAGCTGACGCCCCAACACAAGGAACAACGAATGGCCGCCTCAAATTCACGTACCCATCTCCTCACCATTGACTCACTCATTACACCTTTCTCCATAAACAGAAATGAGCTGTTCGTGAATTTGAACTGATTTGAAACCCTGTGCATAAAGAAATTGAATCACTCCACGCACAACAACTCTAGGGGGAACGGGGATCGAGGTGGCGGGACGCGACGTGGAGGGCTCCATTTCAACTACCTGCCCTGACGTTGGTAACTGACCTGACTGAGGTCACCCACCTCTCATTCTATTCCCCCACCTCTCCTCTTTCGAGAATTGACTGTGATTGTCTCTCCTCAAAATTCATAAAGTAAAATATAGATTAGTAGGTAAAATAGATCAGAATGCTGTGTATAGTTTGGTGGTCTGGATGCTCGCAAGATCGCATCTCAAAAATACATTACATCAAGTAGTCAATCCCTTAGTAAAAATACAGATTAGTTGGACATACAGGTCAGAATGAAGTTTAAAAATATACTTAGGACGTTACGATGCAAAACAATATTTCAGGCCGCACTGGAATCGAACCAGGGACCTTCATCTCATGAGCCAACCACACTAACCACTACAAGACGTTCGTGAACAATCAAGACGAGTCACGAGACTCTAGACCGTCTGCTTAGATTAGTAGTCTGGATGCTGCCTATGCTCGCATCTCAAAAATAAATAACATCAAGTGGTCAATCCCTTAGTTAAAAATTAAATTTGTTGGTTAGGGTCTAGAGCCTCGTGACTCAACTTGATTGTTCGCGAACGTCTTGTAGTGGTTAGCGCGTTTGGCTCATGAGATGAAGGTCCCAGGTTCAATTCCAGTGCGGCCTTAAATATTGTTTTGCTTCGTAACGTCCGAAGTATATTTTTAAACGTCATTCTGACCTGTATGTCCTACTAATCAGTATTTTTACTAAGGGATTGACTACTTTCAGACCACCAAACTATACACAGCATTCTGATCTATTTTTATGAATTTTGAGGAGAGACGAGTTATTTTTGTCGATTTGACAGTGGAGAACTAGAGAGACGAGTGATTCGATGAGCAAGAGCTAGGATAACAGAGCAATAAGAAAAGAACTGGGGAAGTAAAGAGCGCGCCATCGGTCGGCACATGCCCTGCGGGTAGACACTCCTTCAATATGAAGGGGACTGAAACAGTGTTGCCCCGACTGTGGATTCACACAAATGCCCTGACATTTATTCAAACAAAATCCAAATCTTGATCATGTTGAAATTATGACTACTCCTTGTCTGTTCTCTTATCTGTAGTCGCTAGGTTAAAATCTTTGTCGTCCACCTTAGGTAGGAACCTATGATTCCATCGTGAATTCTTATTGGAAACGTTTTCTACGTTAAATGTTACTATTGTTATTTTCTTAATTCTGTCCAGTACGGAAATGTCAAGTTCCTTAGTTATAAAAATCGTTATTTTTCGCAATTAGAAATTCACTAGCTTTTTTGTTCTAGTTTTCATGTTTTTCGGCCTACCAAAGACCTTTTCGTAATCTTACTATCATATACATTCTTTTTTTTAGTACTTATACATTAAGTTATTATAAATTGGCCTAGAGAAGTGTTGTTAGGTACATAATTTGCTATATTTAGTTTGTAATTTAAAAAAGTGAACTGTTAACCAGAATTCTAGAAAAAAAAACTGTTGACATATTTAATACCACGTTGATTTCTAGTTTTAAAAATATTGAAATAAGGTGAGTTAACCTGAGATATTTTTGTATGACGAAATTACTT
This sequence comes from Adelphocoris suturalis, assembly GCA_030762985.1. Classification (NCBI taxonomy): domain Eukaryota; kingdom Metazoa; phylum Arthropoda; class Insecta; order Hemiptera; family Miridae; genus Adelphocoris; species Adelphocoris suturalis. The sequence continues at coordinate 16,251,276 of CM061042.1, read as the reverse complement.
TTATCTTGCGAACGTTTTAAAAAAGTGCCGTAATATTTTCTTTGAAAATCTAAGCAATATAAGTTAATCGTAAATATAAATTTTTGTGGTGAATTACATGTAATTTCCATTTTTTTATTCCTTCTTAGAGAAAATCCCAATGACCCCTAATACGTCGATACATATATTCAGGGTTGTCCATTTCGATGCTATTCCCGAATTATTTCAGGGTGGCAGTGTCTTACATGCCATGTTATTCCCAAGAATGTTGGGCTACTCGAGAATGCTTTGGTGTGCTATGCACGAATATATTCGTGCTCTCTCCCCTGACCTACGGGTTGCGTTCATAAATCTTTATTTCACCAGTACACCTACAGGGAGTAGCACTGCTTGGATCCAACGATGTTTACAGACGATCGTTGCCATCTTATCTGCTTGATAACAGTTTGATTTGTTTTGATTTCCCTGTCATTCACAAAAAAAAGTGAACTCACGATGTCACACCGTGTTTACACTGATCAGGAACTATTGAATATTCTCGAAAATAGTGATTACGAAGATGAATTATTTCGTGATTTGTTTTCTAATGTTTCCCCTTCGATGTTCCCTGCTGAGTTACCTGTTAGCCGATACCTGTTAGCCGGTTACCTGATTCCAGCAGCGATTCTGATGACGAAGAGGAACCACAAACCGAACAAGTAAGGAACTATACCTACATGGGATAATTCCGAAACAAATATTGTTTTTTCACAATTTCATGGACATTAGAAGTGGAGTGCTGGCCAGCAACATCAATGATAAATCAACCAGATTGACCAAATTGCATGTTGCTCATAAAAAAGTATTTAGCACAGAGAACCTGAATGAGTGTAGAAGCATGCAGATAGCGAGCTCAGCAGCTAAAAGTTTCAGGTGTCTGACCACACAGCTCCTAGGTAGGTGAATAAACCAAATAGAGCCTACTTTGAGCGAAATTGAAAATTATAATTATAAATAAATGCGCAAAAGCTTTATTTTTGCTATCCAAGTTGAGTGTTTCACAGAATAGGAAAGAGTAGACTTTCTTATGATAATAGGAAAATTACAGATACAATTTAAACACAGTATGTATGCGTGGAGTACATCCTCCATACATCGTACTTCAAAGAGTAGTATGCAGTAAGAAGAAGGAAATGCCAAGTGGTGAGAACATGAATGAGGATATCCGAAGATCTTGGTCCCCACCTTCCACAGCAAATCATCGTTGTCATACATACACTTTCCCTCCCTTGCTCAGTAGCAATGACCCCAAACAGCAATGAATTGCTGAGCATTGCTATTTCTCCATCCTTAATTGAGGGCTGAACCACAGATTATAGTATACGTATTCCTAATACTCCGAAGATCTTGTTCCCCACCTTCCACAGCAAACCATCGTCGTCCTACATCCACTTTCCCTCTCCTGCTCAGTAGCAATGACCCCGAGCAGCAATGAACTGCTGAGCATTGCTCTCTATTTCTCCATCCTTAATTCAGGGCTGGACCACAGATTACAGTATAGGTATTCCTAATACTTCGAAGATCTTGTTCCCCACCTTCCACAGCAAACCATCGTTGTCATACATCCACTTTCCCTCCCTTGCTCACCAGCAATGACCCCGAACAGCAATGAATTGCTGAGCATTGCTATTTCTCCATCCTTAATTGAGGACTGAACCACAGATTACAGTATAGGTACTCGTAGTACTCCTAAAGTACAGTCCTGAACCTCCTGAAACTGATGGAAGAAACTCCTCAAAGTGTGGAGGAATGGATAGCAAAGCTCAGCAGCAAGACTGCAGTATGTGAACTGCATCACTTCTGGGTGAGCATTTGATTTGCTCAGTAATGAGCCAAATGTCTGTTGGAGGGGTGATGAATGACCGACCAGAACAATACCAAACCAGAGGTAAGATGTTTGTTGGTCTGCTTGATTTTTACCATCTTCCAAAGTAAACTTACTTCCACCCTCACTTTTGTTTTTACCAGCCATGCAGCATGATCGTATGAGCGAATTTTCGTAAATTATCGCATTATATTATTTTACGTTGTTCTGAAAATTAAGGAATTTGGGGGAAAAGAAAATGTTAGCTACCAATTTTATGGCAAAAACCTCGTTCTAAATAATATTCTGTGCTTTAAAAATACACAGCATCTCAGTGAGAGGAATTGAGCAGGTGGCAGAATTTAAATATCTTGGTGCGATTTTCGCTGAAGATGGGAAGATTAATACTGAGATTAATTCTAAGATTGCGGGTGCAGGCAGGCTCTTCTCGTCCCTCAATCGACAGTTCATTGGCAAAAAGGAGGCATCAAAACACGTGAAAATGACGGCCTACAAAAACATACCTACGCGCCGGTTCTCACTTAGGCCATTTACACACGGACCTACTGAAAAGGAACGCAACTGGTTGGTAAATCGAGTTAGAAACTAGTAAGTGACTGATTGGTAACCCATCTCCACATACGAGGCAACTCATTAGTGATCTGCAGTTTTCAGTGTTATCATGGACGCCAAACCTTCAACAAGTGTCGTTTTGTCATCTTCGGAGGACAGTGAATCCAGCGAAGATGAAGCCATCATAATGTATTATTACATTAGGTATAGGAAAGAATGAGCAGAAGGTTCTGGGTCCACCCTTATCTTGAAAGGAATTTTCACCGCCACTTGTTCGTTGCTGTAAAGGAACTGGAAATCTCAGATGCCAGGCAATTTCACCGCGTTGCCGACTTCAATCCACGCCTTTTCGGTTTCATGCTTCTTCGAGTAACCCGTAAGATGAAAATTGTACAAAATTGGACGTTTTTCAACTTCCCCCACCAGCAAGAGGTTGACTTTTTGGTCATTCATCCTGGAAACCGGAAAGAAACTGCAAACTCAAATCACTGGGCTACTCGACATGTCAGTCTCCAGGCGACTAGTTACTAACTGGTTTCTGTGAATCACAGACGAGTCCGTATCAGTCTGTGGCGCTCCATTTGATAACACAGCAAGTGACTCAAAACGGACTGGTTGGTAATTTTCGTCACCAATCAGTTCCTTTTCAGTAGGTCCGTGTGTAGATGGCCTTACAGCAGCGAAACGTGGCCCCTTACCGAAAGGCTTTACAGCGCCCTGCAAACGCAGGAAATGCGGAAATACGGAAAGTACGATGCGGCTGTAGAAGACCTAAGAGGTTCGTTCCCAACCCTCGCTGTAGCATGTGATGGATCACTACACAGAGAGTACGACTGCTTTCTCAAGAGGACGGCGGAAGTACTTTCAGAAAAATGGGCAAAGCCTATATCACAGGTTACCCATTGGGTGCGTGTGAAGACTCAAATGGCCGTGGTGAGGGCGGTTTCGTTGAGGGTTCGAGGAACGAGGAGAAAAGTTAGATGCCTCGGGTTGGAGGAGGGTTTGATGCCATTATGAGTGCCCCTAACCAAGGATCCCTCCACAGCTCTGCGTGCCAGATTTTTCCAACGTCAAAGCTCCGATGCCTAGAATGATGCATAAATTCACGAAAAGTTCAACTAACTGCTTCCAAATTCCAACAATCATTAGCCCTGTATAAATAAAATTTTGTTATATGGGTAAAAAAAAAAAAAAAAAAAAACACCCCGTTCAGGTCTATCTTGAATGTGAAGCCGCTCGCCTCCACCATAAGGGCATCACAGATGAGATGGGCAGGGCACGTGTGGAGGATGGATCAGGATCGCCTTCCAAGGAGAGTTTACGAGGCAAGACCCCAGGGACGAAGACCCAGAGGAAGACATGGCAGGAGAATGTTGAGGAGTCGCTGCGAAGAAGAGGCCTTACTCTAGACCAGAGGTCACCAACCTCCGGCCGCGCGAGCAGATTTTGACCAGCCCACGGAAAAAACTACAAACTGAAAAAAGATTATTTTATTTGAAGATATATTTTCCTTAAAAACACTTTTACCGGTAACTTCGAGTACAATAATCGTCTCTATTTTTGTTCCTTCCGTTCTCGATCGATAAGTGTCAAGTTATCTGTAAACCAGCAGCGATCAGCCATTTAGCGATGGTCAGTGTTTTGCACGGACTGTACTGTGGTGGTGTAAGGGCAGAAAGCTTACCCCGACTGTCCGGGGGGGGGGGGGGGGGGGGGGGGGGGGGGGGGGGGGGCTCGGGAAATATTAGTGAATTGTTGGCCCGCCTTGTCTCAAATATTTTATAATGTGGCCCTTCAGTAAAGAAGGTTGGAGACCCCTGCTCTAGACCAAGCGAGAACGACAGCTCAGCAGAGGCCTAAGTTCTTTTGCACAACCTCTACACCTTAAGCCTGGTCCTCCACTGGAAGCGAGTTAGCGACTATGCGACTTCCGCGAGGCGACTGGGGAAGCGACTGAGCTCCTCCATTGGAGGCGACTTAGTCGCGCGAAGTCTGTGGTGGTGAGTAGGTCAGTGACTGCATTTATTTTTGGTTAAAATGGACGACGTAGATAGTTATTATTTGCTGGTTAATGCTGTCGTAAATTTCCTTCTGATGAGAAGGAAACGACGAATGTTCTGGATGAACCCGATATTGACAAAGAGGCAAAATTTGGGTGAATTTAACCACCTCCACGATGAGCTAGAAGGGAGATAAAGGGGGTTTTTCTTCAGGAAACTGTTTTTTTTCCCTCTTTTAAATCTGATTTCTCCATTTTACTTGTTTTTATTTCAACTTTTGACCACCTTTTCGGAATCACCGTTAAAATTTCTATAGGCATGGGGTAAATTTTTTGGTTTGATTTGGTCAATTTTACTTTTACCTTGCTATTTGGGGAAGAACATTATGAGGCGGGGAGAATTTATGGGGCTGTACTGGGTAGTCGAGCCTCTTGGGGCGGTCCGAGGGGGCTCTTACGCCTTAGATTTACAAAAATAACATCCCAATACGAAGATTCGATTGTTTCATGTAACTGGAGAATCGCAGTGCGGGTTTCGAATAACGAACATAATATAGTATGGTATTTTAATAATACGAGGTGATGTAGAAAAAAAAAAAATATATATATATATGTACATATTGTATGTCAACTGGCTTCTCAAAAGTCTTTACATCTGACTTGGAAGATCCAGCACATCAATCATTCACATGAATAGGACCCAGCTCCTGGTTCGAAACGTTGTGATTAAACATCTAAAAAAAACTCAAGACTAGACTGGTCATTGAACCTCCCGAATATAGATTATATATCACTAGTCAACCAAATACCAAAATATATACATATGTATGTATGTATATATAAAATGATAATATCAAGATTAATAATAAAATGCGTAAAACTACTTTACAGTGGAGTAAAATGTCGCAAATTGCACCTTCTTATCCCAATTCGTCCTCAAGATATGATTTTTTGGGCTTTTTCTGAAGGAAACTGTGTTCTTCCCCCTGAGAAAACATGGGAGGGGGAAGCCAGGTCGCTCGAAGACAAGCGACTGATCCCATCCGGATGGGATCAGTCGCTGGTCGCCTCAAAATACGCGAAGTCGCGTCGCTCAGGACGCTTGCAGTGGAGGAGCTATAATACGTTTCAAGATCATGGGATTAGTCGCTTATATAGTCGTATAGTCGCTTCCAGTGGAGGACCACCCTAACGGTACAGAAGAGGACGACTAAGTAAGATTTAAAAATAGATTTTGGATTTCTAACTTTTTTGCAGTTTTTACCGATTTTATAGCACATTTTAATGATCCAAGGCAACGATATTCATCAATATCCCACCAGAGGTAATAATAATTTATGCCCACCTGCTGCTCGACTTACAACAACGTTGACAAGTGATCCGGTACAGATGGGGACTCGTCTTTTCAATTGCTTACCAGTACAAATTCAGACACTTCCAGTTAAAAAGTTCAGAAGTACTTTGAAGCGGGCTTTGATTGAAATTGAACTTTATGAAGTCTCGAGTTTTTTAAATGTGAATTGGAGGAAATATGTACCTGATTGAATTACCATATAAGTTTTACCTACAGATTCTCGAACTATTTTTATTCCTGTTTTGACTTAATTATCTGTATTTTGTATTTATGTTTTTTGTTTACCTGAATTTTCTATTGCCTCGTTTAGGCCTTTACAAAGAAAATATACATCTATCTATCTATCTACCATCTATAAAATTAAAGTAATTTTTCAGCATAATTTTGCATGTAAATTTTTTAATGTTCTATTTTATTGTTAATAAACTTTATTTGAGCAATATTCTGCTAAAAATATGCAAATTTAGCCATTTTTAGCGGGTTTTTCTATTTTTAGCAATCTTTTTTAGCACTTTTTTGAAATTTGACTAATTTAACGTTCTCAAAAATGCTGGCTAACGAACTCGTCCTTTCGTTTGGAAAGCTTGATTTTTTGGTGCAAGAACGGAATTTTTATCTCAATCTTAAGGAGAGTTATCATCTGGAATGACACACACACACACACACACACACACACACACACATTATATATATATATATATTATATATATATATATATATATATATATATATATATATATATATATAATATAACCGCATGAAATGGCTCTACAAGAGCATATACATATTCAATCAATTTTTAAGGAAAAACAACAATTGACAACATGAAACTAATTTTTATATTTCGGCTTATGCCTTTTTCAAACTACGAGAAAAGAATTTTGATTTTTGTTAATTGGTGAGAAAATCTTGCCATGGAGAAGCGTGGTTGCCCAGTTAACGTCTGATATTCAACCCTGGAGGATCATACGCGCCCAAAACATTCGAGTGAGCTCTCTCTGAATGAAGCAGCATTAATTTATTTTCTGCGGGCCCCATTTTTTCAATACCTTCATACCATAGTAATCATCAAATGTAGCATCATGCGACGAGGCATGGCGGCTTACTGGCAAATCTTCTTTATTCATTACTACCGATGCTCTATGGTTATTAACCCTCAAATTAAGTGCTGTCTCCGCTTTTCCTACGTAGAAGGCAGGGCATTGTTGTGCAAACAGAGTGCACACCTTGTGGTGTCTGGAGTGACCAGGGGCGTAGCAGAGGGGTGTAGGAGAATGGATATTTATTACTTTTACGTGTTATACCCATATAATACACCGCGGCACCATGAGGTGGGTACGGCGTTCCTTCGAGGCATGAATATGTTTTTTTCTAGGTCATATTTGTGTGTTAATACCAATGCTTTTCCTACGCATATTTAATAACATATCCTCTCGACTTTTCGTACGTACTTAGATAATGATATAATTAAGGCAATAACTATTTGAATAGATAGGAGCTCAAATCGAGAAATATAAACATGCGTATATAATTATAGAAGTATAGGTTGTGGCAACTCGAAATAGGACACGCCGAGGAGTCTGGACGGGCCTTATGACGTACGCAAGCCAACTAAAACTACGATCAAACTCAATTGAAAAAATAATAAACCTTTGTGAAATAATTTGCAGCGTTTTGAATATTGTTAAAGAAATATTTATGTTTATAAAAAGGAATCTTACGCAGTAAACTACAACGATTTCATAATTTCTCCCTTGAGAGGGAAAAACACTAAATCATGTTTAATGTTTTTCCCTCGCACGGGAGAAATTAGATATAGTTTTTTAAGGTCAAGAAAAAAGAAAAGATTCTAATTTACCAAAACAATTTATTATATTCATATACATTTTTATTTTACCATTAGATATTTCCGATGGAACTCATAGAAGTCCCTTCCGAGAGTGTAAAGCATAGAAATTAGCTCTAAGAGCCACTCATCTGAACCGGACCCTGGGCATCGTCAATTAAATGTCCTAAAGAGGCTACATACGAAACTACAACTTCCTAGAGCGTAAAGCATAGAAATTAGCTCTAAGAGCCACTCATCTGATCCGGACCCTGGGCATCGTCAAGTAAATGTCCCAAAGAGGTTACACACGAAATTACAGCTTCCTAGAGCGTGATGCATAGAAATTAGCTTTAAGAGCCACTCATCTGATCCGGACCCTAGGCATCGTCAAGTAAATGTCCTAAAGAGGCTACATACGAAATTACAGCTTCCTAGAGTGTAAAGCATAAAAAATAGCGTTAAGAGCCACTCATCTGATCCGGACCCTGGGCATCGTCAAGTAAATGTCCTGAAGAGGCTACATACAAAATTACAGCTTCCTAGAGTGTAAAGTATAGAAATTACCTATTAAAATGATTTAACCACCGCTTCACAAATCAAACCGTTCTCGCAATATTCGGATCACCTGCTATGAATCAAATCATCGAAACACAAACTCAATTAAATCATCAGAAATTAACAAGCGGTTGCAATCATGTTCACAATATCAATAATTGAGAATGATCACCTGTGTGTAAACAATTATTCAAATAACCATGCTCATAACTCAGCTTGTTGGCCACGCACTTCGCAGTAGTTAACATAATATGGTTGGATAAATCGAGAGCTTTCGAACGAATGGTCAACGAATTTTGTGGGATGAAAAACGACGAAGTACCATTTCCCTAGCAACGACTCGGTTGTAAGCGGAAATCATCAGAAAAAAACGTTGCACATTTGCGTGTCGTGTCGGAATTCACAGAATGACCCCCAGCCCTAAAACATTAAACATGTTAAAAAAAAACGGAACTTAGTGAAAAACGTTGTCTATTTCCACGAAAAATAAAGAGTTACAATGTTAAATCGATTTCGACGGTTAGACCATCATCAGTAACAAACAATAACATTGTTATTGTTACTCTTATTGTTACTTAGTTATTGTTTGTTACTGATGATGGCCTAACCGTCGAAATCGATTCAACATAACTCTTTATTTTCGTGGAAATAGACAACGTTTTTTACTAACATCCGTTTTGAAATGGGTTTCAACAATTTCTTTGCGAGTGATTTAGTTCGTGTTATGTTTATAGTCTACACAATAGCCCGCCATACACGAGCAGATATCTGCGACAGATTTGGTCGCCCGATCTCATCTGACAGATATCGTTAACGATCTGGAGTGACCGATGAGATCGGTCGTTGCCCCTTAACACGAAAAACTTATCGGCCGATCTTTCATGCCCGAGATCTGTCACCTGACCAATGCCCGATGTCATCTGTTCGTTCGTGGGATGAAATCTGACAGATTCAGGTCTGTCACCGACGTTCGTCTGGCAGACTCGAGTTATCGGTCAAATCCGAAAATTTTTCCAGATCGGTCACAGATTCCGTAAGTTGATGCCATGGGGTTAGTGACTGTCCGTAGTAAAAAAGCGTAAATTAGCGGCTTCTGCGGCGGGTATTTTTTTTAATTGCCCATAAAACGGAACGGCTAAGCCAAAAAAATACAAGTTTGGGAGAAGTCATGGGTTTCGTCGTAAGCAATGTTTTTGACGTTTTTGTTCATGTAGTCAACATGCTTCAACTGCCACAGACAAGGTCTGTCTCTATACATGTCGATCATCATTTCAATTAACTCGTTTGGCCACTCTTTTTTACCCATTTTTTGATACCGCACAAAAAACCACCAATAGAAACTGATTTCTTTAGAGGAGAGATCTCACAGGGGAAAACACATGTGGAAAACTGAACATCTTAACGTTAAGGGACGCTGCCCGATCCAATAGAACAGTTCTGTGTACCACAGACATCGCTTCCGAGAAGTCTGCAGGTTAAGGGGGACGCCCGACTACCATCTGCTAGATTTGAACTCTCGCAGATACCTCTGGTCGATTTTCACATCTTTCATCATTTTCTAACGCCCACTAACGCACAGATCTTTCCCACAGATATCGTTTAAAAAACGCGATATCTGTCGCAGATATCTGCTCGTGTATGGGTGGCTATTGTTAAAGAAGCAAGTTCATTTTGATTGTCTTAATGTTAATAAAGAAAATTTGTATTTTGGTTGGGAAAATGTTTATTTTGGTTGGAAAATGTTTATTTTGATCGGGAAAATGTTTATTTTGATCGGTTTATTTTGTACGTACTTAGATAATGATATTATTAAGGCAATAACTATTTGAATAGATAAGAGCTCAAATCGAGAAATATAAACATGCGTATATAATTATAGAAGTATAGAATGTGGCAACTCGAAATAGGACACGCCGAGGAGTCTGGACGGGCCTTATGACGTACGCAAGCCAACTAAAACCGTAGTTTTGAGTATGATCGTAACTCAATTGAAAAAATAATAAACCTTTGTGAAATAATTTGCAGCGTTGTTATTGCAGATTTGAATTCTAAGGAAAATTTCATGAATTTACGACCCCTCACACGTTTTTTTTTACCGCGCGCAACCCGTTCCTCGAGCGCGCAAAGTTGCCTAACTACCAAAACATGGATTCTGGTCGACCCCGAGTGTGGTACATGAGTTTTCATTGTTTCCCAACGCTGATTCACATGGCGCTATCCGTTTCTTGATTTGATTCAATTTAAGCGGAATAATGGCCGAAATTTAGTTAATTTGCGTGAAAAAAAAAAAAAAAAAATCATCTTTTTAGACGTGTGTTTGGACAAAAAATTTCATAATTTTTCATTCCCTTTCCCTCTTCCTTTCTCAACCAGGCTGGGGACCGGATATGGCGGAGTTGAAATATACAAATAAATAAATAAAAACTAATTCTTCCTTTAAAAAAAATTTCCCTAGAACTTGAGTAAGCACAGACCCGCACGACAGCTCGTCCATGAGGGTGTTGTATATCTCGTGCGCCTGTTGTAGATTATAATTTTGGAGTATGATTATATTCTTGTTCATAAATTTTCAAAATCTGCCATTGCGAAACCTTTTCGTGAATAAGAAAAGAACCAGGAAACCTAGAAATGCTGGAAAGCCTGGAAATGATAGGGAGCTTCTCTTGAACATCGAGAAACGAATGAAATGATGGATGGTCTCTTTCCATGAAACATAACTTAAGCGTCCGACGCATCTTTCAACGTCTCCAAAAGGTTGGGCAATGCATCAACAGAAACTAATTAAAATGCCCTAATACTAATTCACCCTTTATCCGTAATACTTTATTTCATATGAAGGAACTCTCGATCTCTTCCGTTGGCCATTTCTTGTGCATTCGCTTTTTCAGAGAAGAATAATCATGGGAAATGCATTCACTACACTCGTAGAGGAGAATAATCTTGAAATGACGGTAATAATCTTGAATTAGTACTTCTAGACTTACTTCACAAAAACCAAGTTATTGGCTATTTACTGATCCGAAGGTTTCATCCTATCTCGTTTGTTAAATAAATAAATAGTATTTTATGAAAGATTTCGAAATAATTAGTAATAATTAGTATTGTTTATTTCACTTTATTTATCGTTGTAAATATTTACTCTCGCTCAACTGTTCAAGGCTGTGGGTTTTAATGAACCAATAAAATCAAAACAAGAATTAATAGTTATTATGTCCAGGTGTTTATCGTTTAATTAGCTAATTAAACACATTCAAACACACATAAAAATGGGTTTTAAATTCAACCGTGTGTTCTTATTACTCAATTTAGGTATAGCGTTAAAGTTGTTAAATTAATGAGCCTTTAGTGGTTTGCAAATTGATGGATAGCAATTATTGTATTGTCGATTCTTATTCATTTTCCTGACTGTATGTATCAGTCAGACAATCAGTGTATTACCTACTGTATTGCTATAATTAACATCGTAATAGGGATAAATAAATAAAATATGATGTAACATCCGGAGAAAATTACCTACCTAAATTGGAGTAAATATTGTTTATAGTGGAACGTATAAAATGCATATCAGTTCATATATATATATTTATATAATATATCATATTAATATCATCATATATAGTTCATATATATATATATATATATATATTCGTGTCATTCCAGACGATAACTCTCCTTAGGATAGAGGTGAAAATTCAATTCTAGCGCCAAAAAATCAAGCTTTCCAAATGAATGAACGAGTTCGTTGGCCAAAATATGTTGTGATGTCTGCACTTATTTTTCTTTTTGCTTCCTCACTACCGAAGGTAGGGAAGCTTTGTGTTCGTGATTGAAGTCGAAAAAATTTTTGTCCTCCAAAATCAAAATGTCCTCTTGATTTTTGCGTTTCAGAGCTTGCTGATCAATTTTGATTCCGTGTCTGTCTGTCTGTGGTAAATCCTTGTCACGCCCAAAACTATACCAAGTCTACGTCAGATTCCGATGAAATTCTCAGGGATAGTGCGGGTTAGCGCCTAGACGGTCCCCTATAATTTTCATAACCGTCGAATCTACAGTAGCCTGTGCGCATGCGCAATCGTGAATTTTTCATATCGTCGATTTTTTATCATCTGTTGGTCTGATTTCGTTCAAATTTGGTTGATGATTGGGTATATGTGCTAGAAAGATGCGCTATAAGTTACAACGTGATCGGTAGAATAATAACTATTATGCACGCGCGAAACAAATATCGATTGACACAGACAAAACTCCGAGTCTAATGAAACGATTTTGATGACATTTTCAGGGACCGTGCCGTTTAGCTCCTACATGGTCCACTATAACTGTCATTGCCGTCACATAAACAGTCTGTGCGCATGCGTAAACGTTAATTTATTATATCGTAGATTTCCCATCATCTATTAGTCCGATTTCTTTTAAACTCGGGGAGTAGATAGACATTATGTTCCTGGAAAATGTCCTATGAATTATATCGCGATTGGTGGAAATAAGTACAGCTTATGCGCAAAACTAAAATTGATCGATATGAATATCTTACTAACCTTCAGTTAAATGAGAGCTTTCTATCGAATGGTGAACGATTTCTGTGCGATGAAAATTGCGAAAGTTCCATTTCCCTGGTTGTACGTGAAACTCTTAAAAAATGTGTGTGACAGTTTTTCGTGGCACAAAAACGGGACACTTTTGGCCAGTTAGGTGATAGCTAAAGCATGTTCCATGCTAAAAAAAATGTATGAGCTTACGTCATCTCCTTCCGCCCGTCTTTCACTTTAGCAAACCTCTTGTCAATCAACTTCGAAATACTTGTCAAACACCAAGTAGATTTGAATAACAGGGTGGGCCCGAATGGAAATTTTAAATTTTCCTGACATTTCCCTGACCGAACTTCAGATTTCCCTGACAAGAAATATCAATTTCAATTTTTTTTTCTCGTCATTTGATTGTACCTTTATAATTTAAAGAAGAAAAAAACATACTACTTATAACTAGCCGCTCCGGCTCGCTCCGCTCGCCTCCACGTCCAGCCGGGGGGCAAGCCCCCCGGACCCCCCATTAAATTGCTCGCTTCGCTCGCAAAGTGTGGCATATAGGGAATGTTGCTCGCTTCGCTCGCAAAGTGTGGCTGTATACATGGAATGTATTACAATTGAAACATGTAGGGGATGTTGCTCGCTTCGCTCGCAAACGGTAGATCTCTAAGAGTAGGTTTAACTTCTTTGGGGGATGCTGCTCGCTTCGCTCGCTTGAGGAAGTTATACTGCCCACCCAACTTGGCAGACGTTAATTAAAATAGAAATTAAAAATTTTGTCTAAAAAAAAAAAAAAAAAATTAGGGGTGGACTACCCCTAACATTTATGGGGATGAAAAATAGATGTTGGCCGATTCTCATAGATACCGGATAAGCACAAAAAATTTCATCAAAATCGGTCAAGCCGTTTCGGAGGAGTATGGCAACGAAAACTGTGACACGAGAATTTTATATATTAAGATATGTAGTCTACTTATATTTAAGGATTTCATTGCCCTCGAAGTGCTCAAATATCATAAAGATTTAACCTAAATGAAATACGATAATTTACGATAATCCACCCATAGGATCATGCTGCATGACCTTATATTTAATATTTTATGTTCTCTCAATTTGTAATCTGAAGCTATTTGTTGAAGTACATTTTTCCTTTCTTGGATTTCTTAGCTCTGGGGATAATTCAAAATTTTTGTCCGACAGCAAAAAATGTATCGCTTTTGTTCACCTACTACCAATCGTTGCCAGAGAGAGTAGGTATAACTTCTTGATTTCCCATCCTACAAAAATCGTTCGTTGGAAAGTTGCTCTGTCACTTTTTAGCACATTCCAATGGGCCAATTTCCCCCTCCTCTACCCTCCTGAGAAGTCCCAACTTATGTATACAAACTAGTTTTGGGACTCTTACTGGATCAATCCACTATTTTACTGGATTTTTTCTCCCTAGTTCAATACTCAGTCGATTTTTCTCACAAATGGTTTACTCTAGGTGATGTAGTTACCAGGGAAGCCAATGGCATATCCATTCACTTTTTATGTGCGTGTAGCGCTGTTACTTTTGAACAGTTTAACCACAACTCTTGATAATTATTTTTGTCATTCGTATAACTCACCTATGAAATAATATGTACCTAGTATGATAAAGTACGCTATTGAAGTTTGATTGTTTAGGAGTTATAATATACCTAAAAACGCTTTAAATTATTACACCATTTTTTCATTTAATAAGTTCCCTGTCATTTGGTGGTTTTTGCCTGACATTCCCCTGACTTTTCCCGACGCAAAGAATTCCCTGACAATTCCAGGTTTTCCCTGATTTTGAATTATTTCATATAAATATGCATAAGGTATATCCACAGAATATAGAAACAACAAGTTGTTTATATGTTTTGTGGGTAGGTATGTAGGTACCTATATCAGTATATCCAATAAACTCCGTAGTTATTATACGTCAACCTGTGATTGATTGCTAGGACGTCCTTGAATGCCGCAAACCACACAGACAGGTCTGCCTCCCACTCTTCTGTTCTCTTGTGACGTCACAACTAAAACCCTCCAGCTGTTCTTCCTACCGACCTTCTTTGCCAAATGAAAAAAAAACCTTTTCCATGCGGTCGTTATCAGTGTTGTCAAGGCGACCCAACAGTCGCTCGTTTGTTAACTTTCTAGTTTCTTAGTTTCTTTCCCCCATTATTTCTTTCAATCGCATTTCGTTAGTTGAGTTTTCCTTCGTAAATATTCCGTATTTATCGATTTTTCCATTACTCGGATATTAGATTGTGGTTTTTTTAAAATACCAGTTTGCCGCAGATATCGGTGAAGGCCCCCTCGCGTCATGTCACAGTCGCAATCATTCAAATATTTCGCTTTCGGGAGCAACCTCCTGGCGCAACGGATCCACATAAACAACCCAACTGCTCAGCGGTATGACATCGGCTTGCTGGAGAAATATCGTCTGGATTTCGGTTATTTAGCGAAAAGATGGAGCGGTTACGTGGCGACGATCGTGCCGGACGACAACGCTCAGGTTTGGGGAGCCATCTGGGACATCGGGATGGAGAACTTGGAGGATTTGGACAAGCAAGAAGGCGTTAAAGACAGCATCTACCGCCCTTTGGAGGTCTTTATGTTCATATATACGTTGTTTTGCCATATAAATAATTTCCTAGTACACCTGTAGACATCTGGCGGGGATAACTAATTACCTAAATGACGATTGATCAGTTTTCGACCGGAGAGGAAAAATGATTAAATTACTAAAATGGCTATTAAAAAATAAGGGTTGATCGTAGAAGGGTGAAAATTGAGGATTGTATGTATTTTTGTATGTTGTATCATAAAAAATAGGAATTAAAAATTTTGTCTAAAAAATAAATAAAAAATTTAGGGGTGGACTACCCCTTACATTTAGGGGGATGAAAAATAGATGTTGGCCGATTCTCATAGATACCGGATAAACACAAAAAATTTCATCAAAATCGGTCAAAAATAAAATTAAAAAAATTTAGGGGTGGACTACCCCTAACATTTAGGGGGATGAAAAATAGATGTTGGCCGATTCTCATAGATACCGGATAAGCACAAAAAATTTCATCAAAATCGGTCAAGCCGTTTCGGAGGAGTATGGCAACAAAAACTGTGACACGAGAATTTTATATATTAGATACCTATGTACATTATTAGCGAAATTTGTAAAAAATGAAGCTATTGCAGTGACTCCAAAAATTTTAAAATCAAAATAGGGTTTGTGGTATTATAAAACGATATATTATATTAGGTATATGGTCCACGAGATAGGCTCCCCTCCCCCCCTACTTTCTCTAATTGTTGGAGAAAACAATTCGGACAAACTCTATTCTTCACAACTCAATCGTAGATTTCAAAAATGACAAAATCAGCATTCCCATTTGCGAATTGGCATAATGTGCGCGATTGTCATCACCTTCGTTCTTTTAAATGGAAACCCTCATTTTTAATTGCAGATTAAAATTCTACGTTGAATTTCATGCAGAAATGAACTATTTCTCGATTCGTTTATTGCGCACGAACGGCCATTTTACCGCTCCAAAAGTGCGCAATTCTGCTCTAAAAGTGCAAAAATATTGAACTAGGGTCAGAGGGGGCAAGGTGCGCACCTGTTTTTCATAAATCTGACTTTGTGATGCTACTATTTCCCTCAAACTGCAAGTTGAATAATGACTACAGTTTTATTACATTCCCCAGACCTTTCTACGTCGAAAAACGTGTGGATATAATGAATTGAAGTTAGTAATTAATTAAGAATTGGGGGGCAAGTGCGTACGTATAGTGAGGCAAGTGCGTTTTAAACTTTCTACCCGAAAAATAATATAAATAAAATGAACCAATATAGGTAGATTTTAGTTATAATTAAAATGAATTGTTAATGAAAATAAAACGCCGCAAAATAGATAATATTTAGCAACTCAACATGAATTCCTGAGTTGATAAAATGGTCAATAAACGCATACACTTGTTGGCTGTCCTCTGATTCGATGTCGGTTGGGGAATGAGGTTTGCGTGAGAGAGAATTTGAAGACTTCAGAGTTTTGTAGAATCAGATAGGACTTTGGTTTCGGAGAAGCGTGCGGTTGTGCGTGGGGGTTGTGGCAGAGGTTCTGGATGTTAACTAGGCTTCAAGACCTTGATTTTCTTATTTTTCTTGGTAATTTCATGCAGTTTTTAGTGAAACGCACTTGTGCCTTATTCGAAAACGCACTTGCCCCACTGTCAAAAAAAGAGGGGCAAAAACGTTTTATTGATTAACTGCAGCAATTTTTGTAGCCTTGAAGTTATCAAGTGCGCAGTTCATACAGAGACGAAAGGTTGAAAGATAAGGCAGTGTCCTACGTGGATCCACCGCGAGCGTCAAGCCGCGCGTTAAAGACGAGCGTTAGTGCGTTGCCGCGTCATGCCGCGCGGCGGAAAAAAAAGGTGTCCTTAGTGGAAACGCAAAAACGCTTCGTAGTTTAGCAAGTTAACCTGTTCTGTTCTCATAACTTGTGTTTTCAAGTTCATTTTTTCAATTTGATTTTGCATTCATGCCGTCGATCAACAAGTTTGAGCTGCTGACCAGCTCAACGGCTCTTTCCTATTATTCAGCTGTAAATAATAGAAAAAAAGGAGACCGGCCGAGGAAATACATGAGTGCGAGTGAGGAAGTACATTGACGAGTGCGGCAAATCCACGTAGGACACTGCGTTTGCCGCACTCGTCAATGCGTTCAGGCGTTTACGCGTTTAAATGGCGGACCAATGAAATTTGCGAAATTAGTCATGTGACCCTGCCCGCGCGGCGACGCGACGGCGTTGAACGCTTCAGTTTGATTTTCAAACAAGTTTGATTTTTATCGCGTTCGCCGCGCGTCAAACGCGATTATATGATGTTTTTCTAACCTCTTTCGACATTTTGAACTTGTTTTCGTACTTTTTCCGCACGTTTCCTTCTGTGATAATGGAGTTAGCTGACATAGAAACGGCGTTCTACATTTGCTACATTTATTATACACCTTTATCGGGAGATGCCCAGTTTCGAAGAAAATTACAATATATTGTCTAGTGTTCCAAGACAATCGTAAAAAGGTTTGAGTCATGCTCATGTGAGTAAATTTTATTAATTATTCAGAGTATATTTACCTATTGCAATTTTTCCGGAAATCTTTCTTGTAGGTAGTTCCTATTATTCTGCCATACAAATAAACTTTTGGATTGTACCAAATATTTGTTGTTATCCCATTTTTAAAATCATTGTACTTAACGAATTAAAATTCTTGTTGAATATAAATGGTAAAATTCTTGCTTAATTTTGTTCACGATGTAATCGAAGGTTTTTACTGTCATTCTTGCATATGATTTAAAGTGTTATTCACTTTCCCACAATTTGGATTACAAGTATTTTTTAGCATACAAAAAAGACCTTTAAATTATCACTGATCTAAATTAATCACTGAAATTAGTGGTAATTGAAAGGTCTTTTTTATATGTATGATAAAACCTCATTATCTAAGATTATCACACAAAATCTTCAGAAACTCTTCTAAGATTATTGGAGTATAAGCGATGAAATTCATCGAACTCGCTCCGGCTTTCATGTATTTCCTCGGCCGGTCTCCTTTTTTTCTACTATTTACAGCTGAATAATAGGAAAGAGCCGTTGAGCTGGTCAGCAGCTCAAACTTGTTGATCGACGGCATGAATGCAAAATCAAATTGAAAAAATGAACTTGAAAACACAAGTTATGAGAACAGCACAGGTTAACTTGCTAAACTACGAAGCGTTTTTGCGTTTCCACTTAGGACACCTTTTTTTTCCGCCGCGTGGCATGACGCGGCAACGCACTGACGCTCGTCTTTAACGCGCGGCTTGACGCTCGCGGGGGATCCACGTAGGACACTGCCAAATCCACGTAGGACACTGCGTATACAGTGAAATTTTTAGACCAGAAAACCATTGAAAACTGTACCTGTCTCAGATTCACTCTCTGATATCGGACGAAGACTTCTCAGAAAATGGTTCCAACGCTTATTTGTTCACTGAAGAGGTTAAACATTTTATCAGGTGATCATAACCACCTGTTCTATCATTTTGCTAAGAAACTTATTAAAATAGAGAGGCCTCATAGCAAATTAAAATGAAGAGACGCACTTACCCCCAAAACGCACTTGCCCTGCTTGACCCTATTTTGTTACATTTCCTGTAACATATCCTTGGACATATCCATGTCAAAAAGTACGTTACAGCATTGCACCTCTACAAATCATGATGTTTACAGGTCACCGTGACGACGCCAAGTGGAGAGAAGGTGAATAGCAGATGTTACTGCTTGGTGAACCAGCCGGACCCCCCGAAAGTGCCTGGCGTTCCCAATCTCCTCCCTTCCAAAGTGTACATGGACACAGTCATCCAAGGCGCCAAGGAGAGTGGATTGCCCGAAGCTTATATCAGGATGCTCGAGGCAATCCCCAACAACGGCTATGATGGTCCCGTTTATTACGGTGATAACTGATGATGACAGTGATGACTGATGAGTGAAACGTTTACGCTGTGTAGGTTTTAAGATCTTGTACTATTTATGACTGATAAAAATTAAATACAAGAATAGTAGATACAAAACCTAATCGTAGAAACCGTATATTTAAATACATGTGAACTGCTCATAGATGCAAAAAAAAAAAAAAAAAAAAAAAAAAAACTACGTAAAAATGGAGTGAAATGCCACCGACAGCATATTTTTAATCTCAATCCGTTCTCAAGATATGATTTTTTAATTTTTTTTTTCAAATATATATAAAGGAAACCGTGCTTTTTCCTCTTAAACTTGAATTTATCCACTTTAATTATTTTAATTTTAGCTTTTGACCACATTTTCGGAATCAGCGTTAAATTTCCAATAAGAATGGTGCACTGTGAGTCAGGAAAATTTCCATCTTTTCTCCACAACAGCAGCTCAAACATAGCAAAATTTGAAAAAAATAAAATTTCTGAAAATATTTAAAACTTTACAATTATTTCAAAAAAATTCAAGGAAAGTGGCAAATCTCATGAAAACTATTTCATTTAATACTCTTTCCAACGCACAGGTGTCTGGAAGGCAATGAAGGTTTTCTCACGAACACGATCTGCCATATTGACGGGGAATCGTCAAAAACATCCCCAGGAAATAGAAAAACCTTACCCCAAAATCGTACCTGTTCCTAAACGTGATTTTTTCATGAATCCGTCTGTTTCTATACGAACAAATCCCTGAATTATGTTAAAATTTCAAAAATTTCAGGGATTTATATCCAGCGCCTTTTTCTTGTTTTGTAGAACAGAACCTTTTAATTGAATTCCCAGTTTCTGAATTTCTGAGAGAATATTTCTAGACATTCTCGACCCTACCAAACTCATGATGTTTGGAATTTTTAAAAATAAAATCCGTTTTTCAAGCAAAGCGAGTCTGAGCAAATATTTTGTGGTTCTGCTCATATATAATGGCAAAGTTAGTGCTTCACAATATGTTATTCGGAAAGAGAATTTTTCTGGCTACAATTTCCACTATTTTTGAGCCTAAAAATGTCGTGTCTTGTTCGAAATATCCCAATTTGAGCCATGAAGAAAAATGTTCACTACGCTTATTCAACCATGAAACTTATATTAACGGACTCACGAAAAAATCACGTTTAGGAACAGGTACGATTTAGGGATAAGGTTTTTCTATTTCCTGGAGATGTTTTTGACGATTCCCCGTCAATATGGCAAATCGTGTTCGAGAAAACCGTCATTGTCTTCCTGACACCTGTGGCGTATAGCCAATTTTACTTTTACTTTGATATCTGAGGGGGGAGAACATTTTATTTCAATGTTGAAAAATGTGGTTTATTAAAATGAAATCGAGGGTTTCCGAGAAAAATGACCCTCTAAGAAAATTTGAGCTTGGTCTCTACGTTTTAGCGAATTTTTTAAGAAAATTAAGCTATTGCTCTCGCCTCAAAATTTGTAGAAAGTGAATTTTTGAAAAAAATTTATGCAGAAATCCGTTTCAGGCTATTCTGAATCATATTCTGAAGTTTAACGCATTTTTTTATGTATGTATGTATGTATATATATATGTGTCATTCCAGACGATAACTGTCCGTAGAATTGTGCTAGAAACTTTAAACAGATTTTAAATTGTTAAGGACACAAAACGAAAGTTCAAGTTCGTTGGCCAGCATGATCGGATTACATCTTCGGGTTGAAATTTTCAAAAATGTAGTCAAAAATTTCAAAATAGCCTGTTTTTTGCGATTTGTTGTGCGAAATAATTTTTTCAGCATACTAACATGTGGTGTATTCGGAATCAGCGTGAAATTTCCTATAAGAATATGTATCAAGTTTTCAAAAATTTTAAAGTTGAAAAATCAGTCAAAAATTGAAAAAATGGTTCGCTAGTTGTAAAAATGCCTTCAATACTGACCACATTGGACATCGAAATCTATAAATATTTACCTACATTTGTCTTTTAATCTACAAGATTAGTTTAATAATAATAAAGTATGAGTACCTCCTAATTATTTTTAATAATTTGATTCCATGTTTGTCTATCAAAATCATAAACTAAAATTTCTCTACACGATCAATAGCGACTGAAATGTCTAAGGTTTCTTCGAAAATTCGCTCATGGGGTCATGCTGCATGACTGTACTTTTTTTTTCCAAGCTGAATCGCATGGTAAGACTAGCAGACCTCTACAACTGATATAACCGAGTTTTATACTTGGAATCACAAATGTCTCGTCTACATCCAAGAAACTCAATTTTTTTTGAGAAAATCGTGCCAAGGTTTGACGACGAAGAGTTCGTTAACCACTTTAGAATAAGCCGTGGTCTCGCGGAAGAGTTAGCCCACCGTTTTCAGGCCAGCACCCTCTACCATTACCACTTCGGTCCTTATGGCACGGTATGGCAAAAACAAAAATGTCCAGTCATGCAGCATGGTCGTAAGAGCGAATTCTCGTAAATTATCTTAGTATCTATATTACGTTGGGTACATAGTTTTGAAATTATAACACTTTGAAATCGTAATAACCAACTTTATGGCAACAAAATTCGTTCTAAATAATAATCTGCGACTCAAAAAAGATTTGGAAATTTTAGCTTTTTTGGGGAGCTTTTATCGATTTTCAGCAAATAAGTAATAATGAAATGTAAGTATATATTTTTTTTATTGGCGGTTTTTTTATTAATTGCTATAGTTTAGTAATATAGGCATCAAGAATTATATATACGGGCACTAAAAATATTCGATAAGGGAGCACTGGAAGGTAACACGAGTTGAGTGAGGTTACAAACAACACAGGTTATTCCACTTCCAAGTTCTGAAATCGTTCGCAGTGCAGAACGCAGTTCCACAAGTTCCGGAACTCCCCGGGATTTTCCGTCCCAGTTCTGATGAGTTCGAGAACTGTTAGAACGCGCACTGAGAACGAAGCTTGAGATTCGGTCAGGTGATTGAGTAAATTTTGTTCCCGAGCTTTCGACGGTTTATTCCATCATCTTCAGGAGGTCTACGGACAGACTTTACAGTATTAAATACAGTACCTTTACAAAATAATTAAATTAGTGTTAAGTGATTAAACTTTTGCAAAATTAATAATTCCTTGCTTCCTCACTTAATGGAAGAATCTTTGGAAGTAAAAGTCAAATTGGCTAGACCTTGAAAAGGTCTAGCCGCATTGTTTACCGTTTTTGCATCTTGAAAAAATATTCTCTCCTAGTTGAATTTCCGATTTGAGTATAGTTGATTTTCGTAATTTCGTGACAGATTTTCGTAACACAAATTGGTGATGTTCAGGCGAAATGGTAGCTTAGTCGTCAATTCCAAAGAAGGAGCGAAAAAGTGCTGATCATGCATCATGATCATTCGAGCTAATTTTCGTAAATTATTGTATTGTATAATGTTAAATGCTATAATGAAATTGTTGGCTATTATTCTTATTAATCTTTATGGAGGCAGAAAACGATTCAAAATTATAATCTGTTATTCAAAAAGAGATTTTGGATTTTTTCTTCTTCAGTTTTTATAGATTTTTTTTAAAGCAAATTTATATAACATTTAATTAAATCTTTCAGCATAATTTTGAACGTAAAATTTTCAATGTTCTATTTTATAAATAATAAACTTTATTTGAGCAATATTCCACCAAGAAATATAAATTCAATCATTTTCAGCCGTATTTAGTGTGATTTTTTCAACACATTTTTTGAAATTTGACCAATCTAATGTGTGACGGCAAAGACGGTCTCGCTATGTCTTCGATCACATTTCAATCCACTACACCTGAATACGGTGGAATACGGCGATGAAATTTGTACAGCTTCTTGATAATGGTCAGAACTTCAAGAAAAAAAATGAGCCAAACCAAAGGAAGGCGAAGCTCGTTTTTTCCATGCCTCTCAAGCTGTATTTTGCTATAGAAACCCAAATCTGGAGCTAATGTTCAAGCCATAATATTTTGAAAAAATAATTGGTATTTCTTAGCGATACTATATGAATATATTGCCAACATTAGACCATTTAGGAATTTTTTCAATCTCATAGAACGTGGTAGGCAATTTTCAAATTATACTCTCAAAAAGCTTAAAATCTCGAAATATCGTGTTTCAGCCTCCATTTGGTAGTGAAAACAATTTTTAGCCACCGAAGGTCTTTCACTCCCTTATTCTACAGGTAATAAACTTTGAGAAAACCACATTACACCCCTTATTGAGTGAGTCACTTTGCAAAAACGGATTTTTTCCCACCTTGGCCCCATTGTGCGGCGCTTCCATCCCACAAGTGCTGGTGAAATTTAGCGAATTTCGTCGAAAATGAAGCTATTGCAATGGTTCGGAAAATTTTAAAATATAAATTTTGGAAAATTTGTTCAATGAAATCCGGTTTGAGGCATTCTGAGACGAATCCTAGGGTTTAAAGCTTTTTTATATGTATATATATATATATAATATATATATATATATATATATATATATATATATATATTTGTGTGTGTGTGTGTGTGTTTATGTGCCATTCCAGACGATAACTCTTCTTAGGATTGAGATAAAAGTCCCGTTCTTGAGCCAAAAAATCAAGCATTCCAAATGAAAGGATGAGTTCATTGGCCAGCTCTTTTTGAGTACATTAAACTGTTCAAATTTCAAAAAATGTGCTTAAAAAATCTCTAAAAACGGCCAAAAATCGTTTAATTTAGCAGAGTTACAATCAAAACAAGATTAAAAAGTCCAGTCATGCAGCATGACCCCATGAGCGAATTTTTGAAGAAATCGTCGACATTTCAGTCGGTATTGACGGCCGAGTGGAGCGAGGCCTTGGGTCTGCGTGCTAGTACGTACATAGGTAGAACTTCTTCATAATTTCATGGCTGATATTTTCTAAGCCACAGTCAGTATTAAAGCTACATTAAGTCCTAAAACAGTTGAGCGTTAAGCATTAAAGAGAGCGACCGAGAGAATCGGAGGACCGAATATTTCACGGAGTAAACTCATCAGTTGTGATTACAATTTTTTTTTTTTTTTTTTTTAAACAACCACCTACTATCTACGTTTTAAGCAGCATGGTTCTAGGATTGGTTATACAGGGATACTTCCATAAGAGTAGTTCAATCTGAATTTGGACAATGTTTAATGCAAATATTACCGATTTTTACAACTAGCGAACGGCATTATTTCGATTTTTGACTGATTTTTCAACTTTGAAATTTTTGAAAAATTGATACATATTCTTATAGGAAATTTTACGCTGATTCCGAATATACCACATGTTAGTATGCTGAAAAAAATATTTCGCACAACAAATCGCAAAAAACAGGCTATTTTGAAAATTTCAACCCGAAGATGTCATCCGATCATGCTGGCCAACGAACTTGAACTTTTGTTTTGTGTCCTTAACATTTTAAAATTTGTTTGAAGTTTCTAGCACAATTCTACGGACGGTTATCGTCTGGAATGACACATACATACATACATACATACGTTAAAAAATGCGTTAAACTTCGGAACATGATTCAGAATAGCCTGAAACGGATTTCTGCATAACATTTTTTCAAAAACTCACATTCTACAAATTTTGAGGCGAGAGCAATAGCTTAATTTTCTTCAAAAATTCGTTAAGAGAAAAAATGTTTGAACAAAATCATGCTGAAATGTACTTAAATTTCATTAACATTTGCTGAAAAATCTATAAAAACTGCAAATAAAATCTAAAATTCCATAATCTGTTTTGAATCGCTAAATTGTATTTAGTGCGAGCTTTTTTGCCATAAAATTGGTTTTTAACAATTTCTTTGTACTCAAATTGCTCAAATTTCAATACAATTCATCATAAATATTATACACCTAATAAGAAAGGTGGTAATTCTAAGAAAATTCGCTCATGCTGCATGACTGGAACTTTATTTATGAACACCTAACATCGGCATAAATACGGAAACTAAGGAGCAATATTTGTGTTGAGCAACAGGTATGTTCGACACATCAATATGGATGAAGTCAGCGCGACAAAATACCCCAAATCATGTAGATATCTCTATATTCACAATTTGTGCTCTGCTTGCGTGTGGTAGTGCTCATTTTTGCGCTATAAAACATTCAAGAGATGGTTCATTTTTGCATGCAATTTTACTTAGAATATAAATCTGCAATAAAGTTTCGGGTTTCTGTTAAAGAAAAAAAAAAAAAAAAAAAAAAATCAATTTTGGTTTGGTGGTGATTGCGCACGGTTGCGCGGTGCGTGAAAATGATGTGGTTGAATTTCTCGTAAAGTTATGACGGAAACGATTATTTACATATAACTCGTGTATTAATGGAGATAAGCTGCTGGTGCATAACTCGTGAGGTGAGATTAAGATCATAACGAAGGGAAGAAGAGTTGATAAATGATATTCAAGAAATAACAAATAAATGAATTTAGTAATACCTATCTGATCTTTTTTATAGAACATTATTTTTTGAAATGCGAGCATTTTATGCGCACGAAATGTGCTATCCAAGTCACCTTTTCTACTGGAATGCTGAAGTTTTCAAAGAACGGATTCTTCTGTCTCGATTCCTGGAAATGATGTAGTCGGGAATGACACAATCATATGATATATGACACAAAATTATATATAAAACTATTGGAATTTAGAGGGAGTTTCAATAGAATTATTTGACATATTGTGATAAGTAAAAGGCAGGATCGAATGAGCTCATAAGAACAGTTAGTGGAGCTAGAATCACACTGGATCTAGCCAGCCATACATTCCACATATCAGCAACAAGGCGGGAAGCATGAACTTAGACATACTGAGCGATACAACGGGTTCAGGTATTGATTATTCTCAAATTACAGTCAATTCGTTCGTCAGAGATCTTGAATAAACATGAAAGTCCATCTCCATATAATTGTTTATTCGTGGCGAGTATTTTCATTCACGTGATGGCTAATTGCTGATTTTATTGGAAATGTGCGAAACAGTGCTGGGGATGGCGTGGAACAATCGCCATGATTTGCGGTGGCAGTTCATATATAGATTGGGTTCATGCTACATCTTTCATCGTGACCGGTTCCGATCTGACTTAAAACGCCTGCCGTCAGAAACTTGTACATCATGCCTGAAACATGGAATATTATTTATAACACAGAAAAGTCATGTTCAGTGACGGAGATCTAGGGGCACATTATGAAACAAACGTTATGAAAAACCTGGGAAATCGGGAATTTCACAGGAGGGCCGCAACGCAACAGCAACGTACAATTCTGAGGCAAACCTTTGATCCCGGGTCATGATAACAGCTGCTCT
>CM061042.1:16157571-16224794 GCA_030762985.1 Adelphocoris suturalis | reverse complement strand
TGGATATAAACTCTCTTCTGTCGCGTGATTTTTTCCCCGGCTTATGGTTTTACTTACAGTTACAAGCAAACAATTTGTATTATTCTGGTCTTTGTTCTCATACCGATTCTCGTTTTGTTTCTGTCCGTTTCTTGCCTCGTTTTATTTTCTGATGATTTCAAATCTCAAGAAACGTGGAATAACATCCGATAGTCCAGTTGTGAACAAAAGTGCACCATCAGTTTCATCAACAGCCGCTGCAAGGTTCTTTCCGAACCAGGGATAGATCCTGGATTCTGCCTAATTCAAGCCATGATGTGGATCCAACGGCTTCAAAAGAGTGAAGTGCAGTCCTTAGCTTCTTGCAAACTGGCGAGGCGCATAGTGCATTAGCCTGGTCCTCCACTGGAAGCGACTTAGCGACTAAGCGACTATGCGACTTCCACGAGGCGACTGGGGAAGCGACTGAGCTCCTCCATTGGAGGCGACTTAGTCGCGCGAAGTCTGTGGTGGTGAGTAGGTCAGTGACTGCATTTATTTTTGGTAAAATGGACGACGTAGATAGTTATTATTTGCTGGATAATGCTGTCGTAAATTTCCTTCGGATGAGAAGGAAACGACGAATGTTCTGGATGAACCCGATATTGACAAAGAGGCAAAATTTGGGTGAATTTAACCACCTCTACGATGAGCTGAACGGAGATAAAGGGGGTTTTCAAAGGGGGTTTTTCTTCAGGAAACTGTTTTTTCCCTCTTTTAAATTTGATTTCTCCATTTTACTTGTTTTTATTTCAACTTTTGACCACATTTTCGGAATCACCGTTAAACTTTCTATAGGCATGGGGTAAATTTTTTGGTTTGATTTGGTCAATTTTACTTTTACCTTGCTATTTGGGGAAGAACATTATGAGGCGGGGAGAATTTATGGGGCTGTACTGGGTAGTCGAGCCTCTTGGGGCGGTCCGAGGGGGCTCTTACGCCTTAGATTTACAAAAATAACATCCCAATACGAATATTCGATTGTTTCATGTAACTGGAGAATCGCAGTGCGGGTTTCGAATAACAAACATAATATATTATGGTATTTTAATAGTACAAGGTGATGTAGAAAAAAAAAAATATATATACATATTGTATGTCAACTGGCTTCACCAACAACACGTATGTTACTTCTCAAAAGTCTTTACATCTGACTTGGAAGATCCAGCACATCAATCATTCACATGAATAGGACCCAGCTCCTGGGTTGAAACGTTGTGATTAAACACCTAAAAAAAACTCAAGACTAGACTGGTCATTCAACCTCCCGAATATAGATATATATCACTAGTCAACCAAATACCAAAATATATACATATGTATGTATGTATATATAAAATGATAATATCAAGATTAATAATACAATGCGTAAAACTACTTTACAGTGGAGTAAAATGCCGTAAATTGCACCTTCTTATCCCAATTCGTCCTCAAGATATGATTTTTGGGCTTTTTCTGTAGGAAACTGTGTTCTCCCCCCCGAGAAAACATGGGAGGGGGAAGCCAGGTCGCTCGAAGACAAGCGACTGATCCCATCCGGATGAGATCAGTCGCTCGTCGCCTCAAAATACGCGAAGTCGCGTCGCTCAGGTCGCTTGCAGTGGAGGAGCTCTAATACGTTTCAAGCTTATGGGATTAGTCGCTTATATAGTCGCATAGTCGCTTCCAGTGGAGGACCAGGCTTAGAAGAAGAATTGCAGCAGAGAGCGCCGAGCCTTCGTATGATGCCGGTGGTTACTAGGTTCTCGATTACTTTTGGAGTACTTCCCTTTGTCGGATTAACCTAATTTTTTTAAATTCAACTCGTTTTTACTTTTAGTTAAAAAAATTAAATACTTAGATAAAAAAATAAATAAAATTTGGCTCATTCTTGGGGGTGGATTTCATCCCTGAATGCATTCTTCAAAATAAAAACGTATTTTTCCGCCTGATCATTTGAACGAGGGTTGCATAGGGAAAAAAGTCCAGTCATGCAGCATGACCCCATGAGCGAATTTTTGAAGAAATCTTCGACATTTCAGTCGCTAGCGAACGGCATTGTTTCGATTTTTGACTGATTTTTCAACTTTGAAATTTTTGAAAACTTGATACATATTCTTATAGGAAATTTTACGCTGATTCCGAATATACCACATGTTAGTATGCTGACAAAATTATTTCGCACAACAAATCGCAAAAAACAGGCTATTTTGAAATTTTTGACTACATTTTTGAAAATTTCAACCCGAAGATGTAATCCGATCATGCTGGCCAACGAACTTGAACTTTAGTTTTGTGTCCTTAACATTTTAAAACTTGTTTGAAGTTTCTAGCACAATTCTACGGACAGTTATCGTCTGGAATGACACATACATACATATATACATACATACATATATACATACATACATAAAAAAATGCGTTAAACTTCAGAATATGATTCAGAATAGCCTGAAACGGATTTCTGCATAAACAATTTTCAAAAATTCACATTCTACAAATTTTGAGGCGAGAGCAATAGCTTAATTTTCTTCAAAAATTCGCTAAAATGAAAAAGTCCAGTCATGCAGCATGACCCCATGAGCGAATTTTTTAAGAATATTACCGATTTTTACAACCAGCGAACGGTTATTTCGATTATCGATTATTTCGATTTTTGACTGATTTTTCAACTTTGAAATTTTTGAAAACTTGATACATATTCTTATAGGAAATTTTACACTGATTCCGAATATACCACATGTTAGTATGCTGAAAAAATTATTTCGCACGACAAATCGCAAAAAACAGGCTATTTTGAAATTTTTGACTACATTTTTGAAAATTTCAACCCGAAGATGTAATCCGATCAAGCTGGCCAACGAACTTGAACTTTCGTTTTGTGTCCTTAACATTTTAAAATTTGTTTGAAGTTTCTAGCACAATTCTACGGACAGTTATCGTCTGGAATGACACATACATACATACATACATACATAAAAAAATGCGTTAAACTTCAGAATATGATTCAGAATAGCCTGAAACGGATTTCTGCATAATTTTTTTTTCAAAAATTCACATTCTACAAATTTTGAGGCGAGATCAATAGCTTAATTTTCTTCAAAAATTCGCTAAAACGGGGTGATTTCCCGTTTTTTCATAAAGTCAGCGAATGCCTACGAGGAGAACGGGGACCGTTATCCGATAAAAGCTGTTACATTGAGCAAGAGCAGGAGAATGAACAACCCGTATTTGGAGGAGGAACAGGTACGAGTATTCGGCTGGAACCGCTCGGTCGGTACCCCCTGCGGTAGGTCAGGTTTTCCGAAGACGCTCCTACGAGTATGAACACGAGACCTTCTGTGATGTTTTTAAGAGGAACTAATACAAAGTTCAGAGTCCATTTAAGGAATAAGAAGAGCGGTAGCTCGAAAACGTTCGTGTTTGTCTACATTTTCGTTCATTACAATCAGAAAGCACAATTTCGTGCTCGGAACTTGAATGGGACAAAATTGGAACTACATTGAACATTCAAAGACCAACTCGAGCTAAAAAGGACTACACTTACTGGGTCTAAGGAAAGGACAAACTTAAGGCCCGTTAACACGAGCGATTTTTTCCGGCAATAATTGCAGAAAAAAGTATTGCACAACTATTCCAAAAAAGTTGGACAACTATTCTCTCCTCGAAAAAATTGCCGAAGATTGCGCGCAATTAATTGACGGGAGTTGCACAACATTTCAGGCCCACGAGCCCTCTCGGCAACTGTTGCATCGTGTTGAAATGAAGTCCAAGGGGTTTGGAAAATTATTGCACTATTGCGGCAATTTTTCGGCCTTGGGTCGGGAGAGGGAACGAAACAGCCAATCACATTGAGAGTTTATTTGTGCAGTATGGCCTTATGAGCAAATATTGACGTGAAACTGCACTGATGGGGTGCAGCATGGCCTTATGAGCGAATACTGACGTGAAACTGCACTGATGGGGTGCAGCAGTGCCTCATGAGAGAATTTTAACATAGGAAAGATAGGAGTTTATGTGTGCAGCATGGCCTTATGAGCAAATATTGACGTGAAACTGCACTGGTGGGGTTCAGCATTGCCTCATGAGAGAATTTTAACGTAGCAAAGATAGGAGTTTATTTGTGCAGCATGGCCTTATGAGCAAATATTGACGTGAAAGAATTTCAGAGGTGAGAGCCAACCCACATTCTCTCTGGCTCAGAAACTGGCGCTGCCAAATTCCCCTCTTTTTCCTTTGGTTGGCGCGAACTGTTGTCGCCCGTGTAAACGAAAAAATTGAGCAATTTCTATTGCTCAACTTTTTGGTGCAACACAGTGCAATTAATTCCTTGCAACATCTTGACGTAACACGAGGCAATTTTATTGCTTCGTGTTGTGTGCAATTTTTCTAGTGCAATTTTTTTGGAGTTGCGCAACTTTTGTTGCTCGTGTAATCGGCCCTTTAGCCGGAATGAGTTTTTTCCGTTATTTTCTGCATATTTTAGATGATTTCTCCGGGAATACAGCATCTTTCGGCAATTTGGATGGGACCATCGTGTTCTACGGGTCCAGGAACGTAACTTGGTCCCTGCAATACGAAGTGCTCTAGATAAAATTTTAATGTGGCAGCCGATTAAAGATCGGGCGCTCGGCCAAAAAACACGCATTGAAGGGGTTGAAAGCTCATGGTTCGGTTGAGGGTAGAAAATTTTAAAATTGCTTTACCTCATTTAGGAAAAGTCCAAGAAGATCCCCCCCATTCCCAGTCTCCCCGGGTGAAATGGGGTTATTTTGGATGTCACTTAATAAAATGGAGCTGATTGGTAAGAAATGTTTGAAATAAATTTCACATTACACTCCATAGGGGATGGAGTATCATCGACATCACTGAATAAACTGGGGACCTGATTGCTAAAATATGTTTGAATTACACTTACATCACAGGCTACTTGAAAATTTTCTATCTGACCCAAAGGGGGTGTTTTCTTAGAGGAGGGAGGGTGGAGGGAATGAGGTATCTTGGACATCACTGAATAAACTGGGGACCTGATTGATTAAATATGTTTGGAATACTCTAACTTGAATCAAAAACTACTTGAAATTTTCAAATCTGAACCATAACGGGCATTTTGAGAGAGGGGTGGGGGTGGAATGAGGGTATCTTGAACATCACTGAACAAACTGAGGACCTGATAGATAAAATATGTTTAAATAACACTAAAAAACCTCAGCCTACTTAGAAATGTCCAATTCCAAACCATAGGGGTGTTTTTGGGGGAGGGGGTTTGGAAAGGGGTATCTTTGACATCACTGAACCAACTGGGCATCTAATTGGACGAATATGCTTAGATTACGTCAACCTCAATCACAGGCTATTAAAAATTTTCTAGCCTCAACCATAGGAGGTGTTTGTGGTAAGGAAAAACAAGGGAGTGGGGGAGGGGGTGGTTAAATGGAATAATTTGGTCATCACCGAACGAACTGATGATCTGATGTTCGGATGAATGAAATTAGATTGAACTTTCTTTTGGGTTACCTATCAAGAAGATTTTTAATCAGAAATTTGGGGGGTGCTTTTGGAGAGGGGGTGGGGGTTGATCTCAGTAGTTTTGTCCTAATAGGTAATTTATAAGTTAGTACTTTAAGTAGGTCAAATAACGTTCTTTCGTTTCATTAAAACCAGGTTACTATATTTTTAACGCATGTAAAACATTTTGGATTTGATGGTGTTCATGAAATTGAAAACAATCACCAATGTCCCTCCAACATAGGAACGGCCGCCCGATCCTCCAATTCCAGTGGCCGCACTTTCCTCCGGGCACCTTTCTTAAAAGTACTTTAAGTAAGTACTTTTAAGAAAGGACTTTTTGAATCAGATCCATAGGGGAGTCCCAAAATGTGATGGTTGAGTGGAGGGGGGGGGGGGGGGTCTTACGTATATTCATGTCAACCAGTGCAACGCACGGGTGAACCAGCTAATAAGCAATAGCTGGCTGGGTAATAGATGGCGTGGCTGATGGGACAGAACGACCACCATTCCGAACAGAATGACGCCCGTAAAAACATGTTTTAAAATTTCAAGCCATAAGGGCCCAATTATATATTAGTAAATTAAATGATATTTCTAATTTAAGAATTACTAGAGGCCTGTTAGGGCTTGGAAAGCCCTAATCCAGTCCGTATAACAGAGGTACCTAACAGGAACCCAGCACATTACAGTAACGATATAAGTCCTACCTATTTGCGGCGTTATGTGACCTGGTGGAAAGCTAAGGCGATGTTAATAAATGATTAAAAAAGAGGAAATAACGATCAAAATGTAAGTAATGTAATAAAATAAATACCACCAGTTGAGGTGGTCCTCGCCACTCAGCTGATCAGAAAATACCCCATCACTTCACTCGTCTCTTAATGTCCCAGAGAGTCTCCCTATCAAATTTCAACTTCCTACAGTGAACAGGAAAGAATTTAGCTCACTCAGCTGATCAGAAAAGACCTCAGACTTACCGACACTTTTGCAACAAACTTGGGGCCGTGCTGATTCGGAATTATATATTTTTAAAGTCTCAGAAATAACTCTCCTAGATGTTAGTAACTACACTACGTTTCTTACTAACCGTGAATTGATGGCAACTGTTGTTACCGCCACAGCCTAATAAACAACTCTCGTTGATAAGGACCGCCTAGAACACGATCAAGGCGGATATAGAGACGAACGGCGACATTTTTGCAACAAACTTGGGGCCGTGCTGATTCGAATGGGTAGTCTTACACTAAAATCGGACCGCGAAGTTCTTCACAATTTCAAAGACCGTTCGGAATTATATATAAAGATAATATAAAGATAATTACGACAATACACAAATTAAAATAACAATATCACGAAAAATACAGCAACCTGTTTAATTGAAACCTCTGTGATTGAAAAAGTCTACAATTGACAGAAAAATCGTGGTTCCGACTCTTTGGACGGCCCACACCTCTCTTCAATTGACGGAACAGGCTCTTCTACCTCTATAATTGACCCCCCCCCCCCCCCCCCCTACACTTCTTGAGATGTTTTGAATTGATGAATCAATATCCGTGTGACCTTTTCCCCTTAATTCTATTCATCAAACGATTTCCTCTTCAGTGCGAATAACAATGTCTAATAATGTCCAAGCGAAAACAAACCGGTTTGGATCTCAGTTCCAAGTTTATAAATCTTAAAAGAATCGGACGCCGGCAAATCGATCGGTGAATTGTGCCAAATGTTTGCGATTATAGATTCAATTGTGCGCCGAATTTTGAAGAAATGAGGAAATTAGATGTTTCTTAAAATGGCAAATAAACTAGTTGATTGACGAATCGGAGCCACCAAAACCTGACTGATTGAAAAACCTGGTTAATTGAAAATTTGTGGACGGTCCCTTGAATCGTTAATTAACAGGTTTCACTTATAAATAAGTGAAAAAAGGAACGTTTCATGATAAAACGTTAAGCGGCGTCTAAATCGATACTTTTATTTTAGGGTTTTTTTCCACTACCTATTGCCCCACTGGGCGTCATCGGTTCGGTTTGGATCGGGACACTTCCTGATGTACATTCATTCAATTTACATTCTAAATTGTAAAATCATGAATGAATTATTATAACTACACCAATAATTGCAATTAATTTATAATTAAAATTACATTTACCTCATACTCAAGTTTAGTTTGTTTGTCACTCAGTTTATCGGCTTCGGAATTTCGGAGTTTTCAGTGTTTGAAGAAGTTCTGGATAGCTCTGAACGCATTTGCCGTGTACTTCGAACTAAGGAGGGACTGTCCTGACAACTGTTCAATAAAAAATTCTAAAATACCATGAAATTATTTTGATAATAATAATAATTCAATCGTTCAATAACTAAGCGAAAGCTGTTGTAATAAGTACTCCTATCTTTCCTACATGTACATGTTGGAATTAACCAGAATAAAAATATTACGAAAACACATTTTTATTTCACATTTTGACACATTTGTATTGCTAGTTGTTGGCTTGCATTTAGGTACAAAGTTCGATGTAATTTCTATCACAACTGTACATATATATTTTTCATCTTTCTAGTCAAAGTGAGAGGATCTGATTATTTCAATGAGAAGTCGAAAACAAACGTTTTTCTCCATTACAATCAAGCCTTTCTTGTTCTTTATAGTTCAGGATTTGTCGAAGAGATCCAGATAGGTATATATGTACATAATGTAGGAATCGTAAACAAATACCGGTCATACAGCATGACCATTTGAGCAAATTTTCGTAGTTTTTTTATTTTATAATTACTACAAATTTTATAAATTTTTATAAGTTTAAATTTTATAAATTTTTTTATATAAATGCGTTTATTTTTATTATATTTAAGTTGTTGATATGAAATTTGTGGAAGTTTTGTGCTAAGAAACTAAGAAATGGTAATTTAAAATGGAGTTGGTTTTCAGTCGACTAGAGCGTGAGAAAATGCTGCTTGATGGAATTTACGTGTGCGCATGCGCTGAGTGAAATATTTATTTGGGATCAATGAAACTGTTAGGGGATCATCTGTACTTTATCCGTAGAATCCTTGATAATTTCATCAAAGTTGGTCGAAAGCTGAGAAAATTAAGCTTGTTACAGGGATTTCACACTTGCACATGTGCAGGAGCATTTTTTAGGCGTATTGATTGATGTTTAGCATATTTGATGAAATTAATAGATCCTTTGCAATGGCTTCACTGTCTTCGAAAATTCGCTAAAAAAATTCCTCATAAGTAATTTAAGTCTTCAAATAAAAATTATTAGTCATTTTTATTTTTATTCTTAATTCAAATTTTCTTTTAGCGAATTTTTGAAGAAAATTAAGCTGTTGCTCTCGCCTCAAAATTTGTAGAATGTGAATTTTTGAAAAAAAATTATGCAGAAATCCGTTTCAGGCTATTCTGAATCATATTCTGAAGTTTAACGCATTTTTTTATGTATGTATATATGTATGTATGTATATATGTATGTATGTATGTATGTATGTATGTATGTATGTATGTATGTATATATGTATGTATATATGTATGTATGTATGTATGTATGTATGTATGTATGTATATATGTGTCATTCCAGACGATAACTGTCCGTAGAATTGTGCTAGAAACTTCAAACAAATTTTAAAATGCTAAGGACACAAAACGAAAGTTCAAGTTCGTTGGCCAGCATGATCGGATTACATCTTCGGGTTGAAATTTTCAAATTTTTTTTTTTTTTTTCTCCAGTAAACTTTTAGTACAATGGTAAGTACTCCTTATTATGCTAATGCAAATAACAAAAACTGCACTTCCATAGTGACATGGAAGTTAAGTTAAGTGCACTCATGAATCAACCGGAAGGACTGTTGTTGGACAGCGCCCTTCACACACGTTCCAAAAATGTAGTCAAAAATTTCAAAATAGCCTGTTTTTTGCGATTTGTCGTGCGAAATAATTTTTTCAGCATACTAACATGTGGTATATTCGGAATCAGCGTAAAATTTCCTATAAGAATATGTATCAAGTTTTCAAAAATTTCAAAGTTGAAAAATCAGTCAAAAATCGAAATAATGCCGTTCGCTGGTTGTAAAAATCGGTAATATTCTTCAAAAATTCGCTCATGGGGTCATGCTGCATGACTGGACTTTTTATTCTAAATTTCATTTTTATTATTGTTAATTTCATTCTAAAGCACTTTTATGTGTTACATTTTATGGACTAATATAATTTTGTCGTTGCAATATTTGTGTTTAGTAATAACTTTACTATTTGCAGTTTTAATATGCTTTTTATTTGTAAATAATTTTATTATTACGGTATCAATGATTAGTAATTTACAACCATTCAATAGAAACGGATATTAAACACAGTTTCATTTACACCGTAATTCATCAAGTTTTTCGTGTTATTTAGTCATACTCACTAACTTGGTCGTATCGGCGTCCAAACATCGACGAAAAGATACCATCGATAACGGAACCTCCAATCCACGTTAGGAAAGCGGCCGCATGGAAGGTTAGATTCGATATTAACCAGATAGGTACCACCGTTATCCAGTATATTATAGTCAATGGAAACGTCATAACGTACGCCACGAAGTCTAGGAATCTTGTAGCTGTGTAAAGTTCAAACAAGTTTTTAAAATTTTTGCTATACTTAAGGAAATTATCAAGTTGTTTAATTTGTGGTTATCTATACAAACATGGAAAGAAGCAAGATGTAAAATATTATTGGCTCAACTGTCCAGATTGGCTCAGGCGTCCTCAAAATTGTTAACACAAAACTTAAATATCCTCGATCTCATGCCAGACTTGATAAAATGTAGTTTTCGCTTAATAAACAGATGGGATGTTGACAGACTTACATCCAGAGAGAGTATAGAGGGGAACGACAGCAGACCCAGGTGAGGGGAGAGACTGATACTATAAAACTGCTTGCAAGCCGGCCAGGAGTACCATTTTCATATTCGAACTCGATTTGTTCTGTTGCTCAAGCGACCTACCTCACTGTCGATGTCCGTAAAGGACTCTGTGTGTTCATTCCCTTATCCAGAAGCCTCCCAGCTTCTTCCCTAATTATCAATGATTAATCAGGGCTCAGGAGTTTTCTTCTGCTCTCCACCAAGTAGACGGTGCCATGATTATCAAGGCTCTTTGGACTTGTGCTTACCACGTACCAAGTAAGTCCCAGGAAAGCTTGCTCGGGCCAGTTCTCTACCTTCTGCACACAAGGGACATCACGAAACCTTCAAGAGTTATCACAGCAACGTTTGCAGATGACACGGCAATCCTGGCTGTTGGTTCTTCAACTGAGGAAGCCACAAGTAAGCTACAAGAAGCAGTGGAATGTACAACGATTATTTGTTCCATCCTGTTATTTTATTATCCAATAGCTTTTAATTTCACTGAATTAGCGTTTTGGTATTTTAAATCTGTTTTAAATCAAAACTGTCATGTGAAGGACTGCTCATTCAAGTACAGATTTATCAGTTTTCGATGTGATGTAGGTACCCATCGCTGGCAGACCGTCTAGCGGCAGTGTGTACGTTTTTATACAGAAGAAACCAAAACTGCTGCTTCAAATCTTCAACAGATTTATGAAGTTGATAAATAGGAGAAATCATCTTTTGATATGGTGTGCGTTCACCTTAAAGGTTTGCTGCGCCAAGATAATTTTAATGAGGGTGAACCTTTAACATTATCCAGACTGCTCAAGTTCCTAGTTCAAAAAAAAAAAAAAAAAAACTGATTTATATCTAAATGTGATTATTGCTTTGAAAATATATCTCTGTACTCCTGCTTCGAACTCCTGCTTCTCTTCTCTCTCAAGGATCAAGAACTACTCAAGTTCCACCACCACATAAAAGTTTTGTATTGCTCAATTAGCGTATTTTCTTAGAAAATAAAGCTATTGCAATGGCTCCAAAAATTTTAAAATAAAACTTTTCAAAAATTTTCTTCATCGAAATCTGTTTTGAGTCATTCTGAAATGATTCCTGGATTTTAACGCTTTTTTATATGTATGTATATGTATATATATATATATATATATATATATATATATATATATATATATATATATATGAGGAGACTGTTAGGCGCTCTTAGTATATAAACTCATGGCAAGGAGTGTATCTACGGGGAGACTGTTGAGCGCTCCTGTCTCTTAGGCGCTCCCTCTGTAGTATATATCCACGGAGAGGCAGAAAGGCGCTCATTTCGCTTTCCCAGTACCAAAGGTATCACTAGCTTCTATGTACTGTTGGGAGCTCTCAGACTTTTGTTTATTACCTAACAATTTCTTTTTTTTTTTCAATTCGTAAATTGAACCTACCTATTGCTGATATCGAACTTCTACAAATCGGATGTAGATATATATCTAACATTATTATTGTTTATAATTTTTTCTTCTTTCAAAAGTATACAAATATATGTATGTTAGGAATGGGTACATAAATAGGTAATGTACAAAATTACTGAAAAAACAAACGCGACACATTCAGCTGACAAAAACATAAGGTACATGAACAATT
Source organism: Adelphocoris suturalis (assembly GCA_030762985.1). Taxonomy (NCBI): domain Eukaryota; kingdom Metazoa; phylum Arthropoda; class Insecta; order Hemiptera; family Miridae; genus Adelphocoris; species Adelphocoris suturalis. Next base: position 16,212,773 of record CM061042.1, on the reverse strand, counting down.
TATAATTGTGAAAATAGACATATTTTTCCGACCACTTATAATTATTTCAAATAGGTACCTAATAAAAATAGTATTACCTACATTATCTATGTATTTTCGATGCGGGATGCCTTATTGGCATCCGATAAGTTTTTTTGAAGATAGATTTTTAGTGCTCGTAATTTACGGATGTGAGCCCCTGGAGCTGGGGAGAATTAGGTACCTACTTGCATTTTATTATCTTATTTTCTTGAAAAAAACATAATGTAAGTTCAATAGACCTTGCTACATTGGCTAGATATTGACTACTTTAGATTTATTGATCAGTGGATTGGGTAGTTTATTGATCTGAATGGTCGCATCTCAAATAAATGCCCTCTATCCATACATGATACATACGAATAATCATTCATATGAATCACTGATAGAAGAACTATCGAAAACCGCTAAAGCGTCTCATGAACTTATCCCTCTTCAGAACTGATTTTGCAGAAAGCGCGGCCCTATCATAAAACGAAGCGCCTAGAGGACAGGGGTGGCCTACCTGGGGCCCTCGGGCAAACAGTGGCCTGCGACGCCTTTCAGCATGGCCCGTGGCCAGCTCGAAAATTTTGTCAGAATCCAACTTTTCGAAACTTTCAAAAGTTTTCTCAGAATCCGGAATATTTAAAAAATCTGTTGTTCAAAATCCCGATTTTTATTGATAATAGGTATTGTATTGTAATGTTGGAAATTTTAATGAAACTGAATTAATGTGGCATGCGGTCCACGAACTTAGATTTATTCGGGAAACTAAAAGGTAACTGTCGGCTAGTGCTAGAGAGGAAAGGCGGTGTGATCAAAGGGATTAGTACGGTACCGCTCTTTAACTGACCCTGGCGGCAAAAGACAAAAAAGCACATTCTCATTTATTCCCTAAATCAACAGACACGTGTACACCCCTTTTTTCACTAGGTACTGTCCTCCACCTTCCTTTCTTGATCATTTCCCTCACTTCTATTCCATAATTCATTGCCATTCCTTATCTTTCTCATTTTTATTATACTGATAGCTTGTAAGTACGATTTTATAGCCTTGTGTAAATTATTTCTCACTTACCACTATAATGAGTAAGCGGAAATCATAAAAGGAAGATGGAGCGAGAGTGGGAAGAGCGGTATTATTTTACGGATGTGAACGAACCTAACGAAACTTATAAGTTTCATGTGTGGGGATGATTATCGATATGCATAACAATTATTATTTGGAAAGACTTTTCTCGAAAAATCATCCTGAATTTGATTTCAAGTATCAGGTTGGTTCTATCTTGAGTACGGGTTTTTATCGAAAAAAGCCTGGCAGGTTGAGTGAGCAATATAGCTTCCTCACTTATGGTAACATGGGCTTATTTGTATAGATCAGCTGGTGACCGAAAATGTATTGAATTTTTAGTTAGGGTATGTAAATACGCCAACATACGATATAGAACCGTTCTGGGCCTATCCTCTTCAATCGAAATCAGGCTGTTGGATTCGGAGAAATAGACTTTTAAGGAAATTCACGTTTGCGAATGAGCACACACTCGAACTGATCTGATGGCCATTAGATTTGTAAGGAACCATTCAGGATGTAGCCCGCTCAACCCCAGAAAATTTAATAGAAGTTCGCCCAATAGTTTCGGAGTTATGTTCCTGACAAAGAGTTTTACGTTCGCGCATGCGCAGTAGCCATTACTGGTCCGATTGAGATTAAACCTATAAGCAATGTTTTTGAGACCATTATAAAACTACCCACCAATTTTCGAAACATTCGGGCCATTAGAAAGGGAGGAATTAATGTTAATAGAAATACACATTTGGGCATGCGCAAAAGCCCCTATTGAGCCTATAATAATGATGATGGTGATGAAATATATAAGATACCGTCTGGGGTCAAGCCCGCATAACCCCTGTGGCTCAATAGTTTCGAAGTTATATCTCAGAAGTCAACATCAGAAATTTCAATGTTTCAATGTAGGTAATGAATAATTATAATTTTCAAATTTATATGAAAGTGCCCACTTGCATGAGGTAGGTGCAATATGAAGATGATTGATACCGATTTCTCAATTTTTCTGTCCGTATGTCAAATCACAGGCAAAATACACAGGCTTTAAATCTGACTCATGGAGTGTTTTTTGGGGAGAAGGTGGGTTGGAATGGGGTATATCGGACATCACTGAACGAACCGGTGGTCCGAGAGGTCGAATACGTTTTCGCTAATTTAAATCACAGTCCAGTTGAAAATTTCCAAATCTAAGCCAAGTGTTTGAAGGAGAAGTAAAATGTAAACCTCAAATTTTTACAATCCATAACGTGGCTTTACAGAAATTTATAATACAAACAAATAAATTAAATTAAGAAGAGGATAGGGAGAATAAATGGGGTACCTTCGACATTACTAAACGAACTGGATATGTAAATGAATATGTTTGTATCAGTTCAAGTTAAATCACAGGCTGCTTGAAATTTTTCTAATTTAAACTATCGGGAAGATCGGGTGTTGCCGAGACAATCGGTCGTGAGTAGAATTTTGGCAGTAAGCACAATCCACGCGCTAGAAACGTTTATGCCAACACCAGTAAATGCTGTTGCTTTGGCCATAACTGTTTCGGAGCTTATATCCATAAAACAGGAAAACGAAGCGAGCCATTCGTGTCAAATAAAGTTAAATTTCTTCTAGTACTTTCATATTTTGTAAGAGTTTTTCATGTTGAATTAAATTTGACTATTAGGAATTCATTTTCAATATAAACTAAACTTAAAACAAGAGATGGGTACAAATAGGGAGAAGTGGATTAATATTTTAAAATTGTCAATTCCACAACTAAATTATTGTAGGAATTTTGTTTGCGAGTCCTTCAAAGTAGCGAAAGTATTGTGATCACTTTATTTTGTACAGAGCCGATGTTGTTCAAAGAGCTCTGGGAAAAAAAAATGCGGGTGTTAAATAGTTTTGATTTTGAAGAACCACAAATTTTCACCTTCCAAAAATGATCACGTGGTTTCGGCACCTACGTTGAGATGAGATTCATAATTTAAAGCCGTGACTATTAAATATTCAAGTAAAAAGCCATTTTTTCAGTCCCTTCTATTAAAGTCACTCTATAGTTGCTAATGAAAAATATTTGTCTGTCCAACTTATATTACAGGCCCATCGTAATAGCATCCGTCTGTAATAAATACAAGTAGGGGAAGTAGTGGGAAGCCTCGCACCAGATGTTTATTATTATTCCTCAACGGTCCACGCTCGTTTAACGACTCTGTAAATTGGAAGCACTATTAGTAAAATTTGCGCTCTTCAGTACTAGGTACCAACGTAGGCTCTTCAATGCTACTACCTATGTATAATACGTAAATTACTATGTTAATAATCATACTAAACGTAATAATTACAGGATAATTATAATCTTAAACGTTACAGCTTCATAATCATCTATTGTAATTTTTCGTAACAAAACGGAAGTTAGTGAAAAACGTCTATTCCCACAAAAAATAAAGAGTTAGAATGTTAAATCGATTTCGACTATTAGGCCAGCATCAGTAACAAACAATAACTTATTGTTAGGAGTTATTGTTTGTTACTGATGATGACGGCCTAACCGTCGAAATCGATTTAACATTGTAACTCTTTATTTTTCGTGGAAATAGACAACGTTTTTCAGTAACTTCCGTTTTGTAATGGGTTTCCACAACTTCGTCGCGAGTGATTTAGTTCGTATTCTACGTAAGTTCTACAATGCTTTCGAAAGTTTTTCTGTGAAGCATCGTTGAACAACTTGCATATTTAGAAACTAAATGAGGTAAAGATATCTCACACACACACCCACACACACACACACAAACAGACTTTTGCAATAACTTGAATGTTTTCCCTTTGAATTGTTGTTCCCCTTACTACGACAAGGAGGCCGAGTACTCGAGTTCCAGTCTGCCTTGTTTTTCTTTCCGGAGTATTTGGTTCCTCTTTTTATATTTTCAGCACACACCAGAAATATCAAAATGAAGCGATGGTACGCGTTTTCGGTACAACAAGCTTTGAAAACAGCATTTCCGAATGATATCTTTAAATTCCTTGACTTTCGCTTCCGAGTCTACCTACGGTAGCAAAAGCATTGGGTTCATTTTTTGGAGGGTTTTTTTTTTTTTGCTTCATAATCAGAATTTCCTCTCGCATTTTAGGTCAGATCCCCCCCCCCCCCCCCCCCCCCCCCCCCCAACCCCGACAATTTTTGGTTCCGTGTCTGTCTGTTCTTGTGTCTCAAGAGTTTCCTTTTTTCAGTTTTTTCCTCATAAGTTCCATATTTTTCATCCAGTATTGATGAAATTTTCTGGGATTATACGGAATAGGTCCAAAAAGGTCTTGTGGAAATCAGCGCTCTCAGATCAACAGAAGCCTCTGCTGAGAGCCTGATACTTGGATGAAAGTATCAGGGATTAAGCGGGTTAATAGCAAGGCCAACTAGGTTATCTATAGAAAACAACACTATTGGAATGGTGAGAAGCTCTGCGTATTCGCAAACGTGAAATACTTGCGTCACTTTCACAGTTCGCATTCAATTCAATGAACATGGGCGATTGTGAATTGATAGTAGCCCCTACGCATTCACAAACGTAAGACCCCCTGCAACACGCGTAGTTTCTACAGTTTTCATCCGATTTTGAAGAATTTTCCAGTTTTCACACCGGTAAGACTCTGAATGGCCATGATAAAATCATTGCTCGCCGATATATATAAGAGCTTGGATGCGCCTACGTGAAATTTCAAATACGTCAGTTTCCTGCGACCTGCTGGTCCCATTTTCCTCAAATATAAAGAATAGTAGAGGCTTCAACTTCCGATGTTCCCATCTGGATACACTTATTATTTCGCAGATCTAACATGGCCTCTGCCATGCGCAGTTGAAACACTCAAAACCTCATTTCAGTTGAAAATAATGTGTCTTTTCTAAACCACTCCTCTCCGACTTTTGATATTATTAGATTTTTAATCTCAGATCTCAAACGCAAACCAAAAAATTATGAAAGGGACTTTGAAAGGGATTTTGAAAAGTTGATATTGTTAATTTACGATTTAAATTTATTGCTGAAGGATTTGTTTCTTCTCACTAGTTTATTTCGAATATAACAGAGTACGATAAGAAGAATCTATTCAGTGATCATGACTCGAAGCAATTTTACTACAACTGTTTTGTTTGTTTACAGTGAGCAGATAGAAGATTTGATACTGTCCAGAGTATTTGAGCGAGGCATACTACACATATTTTAACATACAGAATTTTACAATACCTATTTCAATTAAAAAAAAACTATTTGTTCGAAGCAAAGTATTATATTGTAACCTGTATAGGCGAGGTGTCCAATAATGTTTTCTCGAATAGAACTTTTTTTATTTTGGCACATTATATTGCTACTACTTACTGGTTAATCGTGTATATACATAGGTAAGCAATAATTCAGGTGGTATAGGTCCTCTAATTATTATTATTATTATTATTATTTTATTTTTTTTTTTTTTTTTTTTTTTTTTTTTTTGCGGATTTTGGTTCATTATTTTCAATCACTCAAAAAAATTCACTCTAAAAAAGAAATAAACTTTTAACCTCCTTCCCACAAAATTTGTTGGTTTAGTTTTCAAGATGCTAGGTAGATTTAGAAAACAGAATATTATGAACGCTGCAAATTTTTGACACAAAGGTTTATTATTTCCGTGACCGATTACCCACCCAGCATTGTGGGATGAATAGGAGAGAAATCGGCCTCAGGGCTCACTCTGCTGATCGGGGTGACTCTTTCTAATATCGCCCATTACCTTATCTTGGAAAGCCTAAGTCTAATGGTACAAGCCCAGTCAAAATTGGTCCAGAACATGCACCACCGAATTTAGTAGTATAAATTCTCACTAGCGATTCAAAATCGTGTTGACGCTCTTTTTTTCTTCCGGCCCTTTGTGGGGAGAGAACGGATGGTCGTAGAAAGCACCGGTTGGGCTTAATCGAAGCGGGATAATGAAATCTATCCATTTTCATGAAAAAATATTGAATACGGAATTATTGGGGATTCATTGAAATTTCAGTTCTTATTCAGGAAAATTAAGTGTTGTGATAAAAAGTTTCAAGAACCATCCTGAAGTGATGCTTAATTTTTTACCGAATTTCGGTCAAGTATTCCTGGGAGAAGTGCCGCGGATGGTGGACGGACGGATTTTTTTTTTTTTATTCGATTTTCGGATCCTACGTATCTTGAAGCGTAAAACGAAAAATTTTGAGATGGGGTTAACATTTTTTTCTTGGTTGATTCCAAAGGTTCATTATGGAAAATGATAAACCAAAAAAATGCTGCAAATTCTTGACACAAAGATTTATTATTTCCATTACAGACTGACCTCCTGGGATAGGGTTCTCTTTTCGACACCGATCCGTCATTTCAAACAATGAGAATCTAAAATCAGGCTCCATTGCAAATTAGAGCATCGTGAAATGAGTAGGAGAGAAATTAGCCTCGAGGCTCACTCTGCTGATCAGGGTGGCTCCTTCTAATAAACCTCATTAACATATCCTGGCGAGCCTGTGACCAATGGAACAACTCCCGTCAAAATCGGACCAGAACATATACATATTACATACACCACCGAATTTAGTAGTATAAATGCTCCCTAGCGATTCACAATCGTGTTGATGTTATTTTTTTTCAGCCGGCCCTTATAGTTGATCGTAGAAAGCCCCGGTCGGGCTCATTCGAAGCGGAATAACGAAATCAAACCATTTTCATAGAAAACTATTGAAAACTATCGTGTTTCGAATTTATTGAAATTTCAGGCCTTCTATAGCACCTCTTAAAATTGGGTGATTTTGATAAATAGATTTCAGGATCATCCTGACTTGGTGCTTGATTTTTGACGAGATTTTCGTAAATATCGGTCAAGTATTTCTGGTAAAAACCGCACAGAGGGCGTATGGCGGACGGACGGATTTTTTTTAAACTCGATTTTCGGAATCTTCGTATCATGAAACGTAAAACAGCAAATTTTGAGAGGGGGGTTAAACATTTTTCTTTCTTGACCGATTCAGAAGGTTTATTATTGAAAATGAGGGAGTCGCAGTTGGGCCCGCCATTCTTCCGAATCTTGGTGTTTCGCTTTTCCAACGGTGGTGTCGAGTGCCTCCACATAGGCCCAACTCGACACAACCGTTGGAAAAGTACTCATTTCTAATTTTCACTGTCATTTGAGGGAATTATGGTTATTTTAGTGATATATAGTTGAAAACACGAGAAATTACATCTTGATCGTTGATCATGTTGAAGTTCCTGAATGAGATTCTCCTAACCCAAGGTGAATTTCGATGTTGTCTTAACAACTACCCTTCCAAGTTCCCTTCTTTCTTGTACCACTATATTTATTTCTAGTGAAATGTACAGAAATCAAGGTAAGCTTTCTGTGAGAATGACCCATATATAAATTTCTCCCTTGAAGGGAAAAACAATAGATCATGGATATGTCGTTGTAGACATTACTTTACACTCTGTTGGGATGTTGGGAAAGTAAAAATGGACATTACTTTCCACTCTGTTGGGATGTTGGGAAACTAACATGGACACTGACTGATGGACATGGAAACTAACTGTGGACATTACTTTCCACTCTGTTGGGATGTTGGGAAAGTAAAAACTCCCGCGCTACTTTCGTTCCATGTTAAAACAGAAGTCTAAGTCGGTTGTTGTACTTCATTGCGGTAGTACCGCATTGATTTCTACCTAGCCTTCACTTTTCGAGTTAATAATAATTTTAAGTGCCGGAGCGTTGCATTTTGTGTGGAGAGAAAAAAAAGTGTCGCGAAAAATTCCTTGACCCCCCGGCAAAAGACATATCTATGTCAATAATAAACCAAAATCCGTCCGTCCACCGTTCGCCATCCACGGCACTTCTCCCAGAAATACTTGACCAATATCAAAGATCGAACATCAAGTCAGGATGGTTCTTGAAACTCTTTATCACAATCACTCAATTTTAAGAGGTCCTGAATAAGAACTGAAATTTCAGTAAACCGAAACAATTCAGTTTTCAATATTTTTACATGGAATTTTATAGATTTCATAATTCCGCTTCGATTAAGCCCAACCGGGGCTTTCTACGACCATCCGTTCTCTCCCCACAAAGGGCCGGAAGAAAAAAAGAACGTCAACACGATTGTGAATCGCTAGTGAGAATTTATACTACTAAATTCGGTGGTGTATGTATTTTGTATGTATGTTCTGGACCAATTTTGACAGGGCTTGTACCATTAGACTCAGGCTTTCCAAGATAAGGTAATGGGCGATATTAGAAGGAGTCACACCGACCAGCAGAGTGAGCCCAGCGAGGTAAAACTACTGGAGTGATCGCCAGGTGAGCGAAAAACGGTCCGAACGGGACCAGTGTGGGTTCAAATGGTGGGCTACTGAGACCGCCGGGCGGTTTCTGGCGTTGAACGCGCTGTCGTTTACACACTCCTGGACCTCACTACCGTGGTTGAATCTTACTAAAATTTATATATTATTCATCTGCATGAACTACGGAATCTGACAGTATAAATACTTTTTATTTTATCACGCATATGAATTTTTAATAATGTAAAACATATAAGTGTTGTTAAAGCGGGACATGAAAAAGTTACTAAGCGTAAACTTTTTTTATTTTTAGGACAGAAACAAACTTCCAGCGAGAAAGTTGTAGCTAATTAGTTGATCTACAACTTTTATTCCAAAAATTATTTTATAAAGTGTTTGGTTTTCCCATAATCCGTCTCGAAAGAAGCTGGACAATGTTCGCCGCGCCAAAACCAAGTCGCGCGCCGCGCTGCCGTTCGACCCAATGATGCTGTGTTACAACGTCAATCTAGTTCTAAGAGAAAATACAAAAAGTTTCACAACTTGTTGTATATTTAGATACTCTTATTCGATTGCAGAAATTGGTTTTCGTTTTATTACCTCTGAAACGGTTTATTTTTATTTTCTATGGATAAATCATTTCATTTGGCGAAAACATTTATTGGTATAATTAACAGTAACTAAACGGTATTGTAGAATGCAAGACCCATGTTAATTTAAATTGAATTTCCGACTTGATTTCCGAATTTAAAGACGGATCAATCGGAATTAATTATCACCATGCATTGTAAAACAGAGAAGACACTGCTTTGTTATCCTAAGGCCAAACGTTATATTACCTGCTCTAATGTTGGTAATTCCATACATATATGTTCTATTATATGAATAAAAAAGTATTTTTCTTGTGCGGTATTAATGTATCAAGATAATTGTATGATGTTGGCCCATTAGTTAACATTCTTGCCTAGAAATCCAACATTTTTAAGCGAACGTCAATGTTTAAGTTCTAAGATTCAAATTTTTTACTTTAATTTAAGACAAAATACCGCTCATAAATAATTCTTTTTAGTCTGAAAATATCTAAACATTACTGTTGTACACCAACAAAAAGCCTACTGGGTCGAAAATAAATGTTCATGTCTAGAAATCTAAGAAATATAGCGAGCGATGAGGTTTTTTTAACGAAACTCTCAACTAACTATTATTTTTACAGCAAACCCCCTGGTTAAAAGTAGTTAATTTTAGTATCAAAAGTTCGAGAATCTATTCAGAAATATGGATCAGAAGGCCATTCAGTAAAAAAAAATTTTCCCTTACTGCAAATCTAGTTCGAGTGACCGGGCGTCGCGTTTTTCCCTATCTCGCCCATGCTAAGCGCTGCCGCGCTAGCCCACCATTTGAGACGCGACGTTGAACGCAGCCGGACCGAAACTCGGTCACCGCAACTCATGGGCGCGAGCAGTCCAGTAGTTGTAAGTCTTTGAGTGAGCCAGATCCTAGTTTCTTCCCTATTCATACCACGATTCTGAAATTTGAAATTGAGCCTCTTTAGGACGACTTGATAATAATGAAATGATGTGGAGCAACCCTGATTAAGCCCTGAGGCCAATTTCTCTCCTATTCATCGCACAATGTTGGCATAGGTGGGTAATCTTTCACGGAAATAATAAACCTTTGTGTTAAAAATTTGCAGCGTTTTTTTCCATTAGTTTGAATAGGTTCCATTCCTCTAAACTTTCAATGAGTACTGAACATGACTGAATTATTTATCTACTTACGTTGTGCATTCACTTCATGAGTGGGGGTAATGAAATAGACATATTTAGCCAGCAACGCCTAGCCCCTCCATCATCTGTCGAAGACGGAGAGTTGTGTCAATGCTGATATACGTCAATGCTGCTAAATATTTATTGAATTGCGAAATGACTGAAATAGTGTTACCAAAATTGTATGGTACCAAGGAAACTATCAAAAGAAACTGTTACTTTTTTTTTCTTCTTTTGAAAGCCCCAAAAAATCACTTTACTATATCACAAAAACAAAACAGGAGAGTTGTGTCAAGCCGACATACTCTCTCGCGAGATATTTTGCTTCCTCAGTACCGAAGGTAGGGAAGCTTTGTATTCGTGCAGGAGGTCGAAAAATTTTGTGCCCTTTAAAATCAAAATTTCCACTTGCTTTTTGTTTTAGACCTCCCTGAACAATGTTGGTTCCGTGTCTGTCTTTCTGTCTGTCTGTATGTCTGTGGTAAATCCTTGTCCCGGGCATAACTGTACGAAATTAGTCCGATTTCGATAACATTTTCAGGAATTGTGCGGGTTAGTCCCTAGACGGCTCCCTATGAGATTCATCAGGATCGCATCAATAGAGGCGTGTGTGCATGCGCAAACATGAATTTCCTGTAGCGTCTATTTCTTCCCTTCTAAGGGCCCGATTACGCTAAAAATTGGAGAGTAAATGTGGAATAGCCTCTAAGAGACTGTGAATTGTATGACAATCGGACTAGTAATGGCTACTGCGCATGCGCAAACGTAAAAGTTGTTATTTGAGGCAGAAATCCGAAACTATTAGGCTACTTTTGATTGAATATTCACTTATGTTAAAGATTAGAGCCTGGATGGTCGTCTATAAGTTTAATCACCGTGGTCAATAGGAGCGTGCGCGCATGCGCAAACTTTAATTTCTTGAAACGCCTATTTCTCCCGATCTAATGGTTTCATTTCCCTTAAAACCGAAGGGTGAATGTGGAATGGTCTCATGGTGAACGCAAATGAATTTCTCTGCAATTGTATCAGTTATGGTCTCTGCGCATGCGCAAACATATAATTATTTTTTAGAAGCAGAAATCAGAAACGATTAGACCAATGATTGCACATTTAGGTATTGAGGGGGTTCGTCCCTAGATGGTTTCCTACAATATGGTGGCGTGTGCACATATCCAAACGACAAATCAATTCATCAACTAATCTTTAAAAATATGGCGATGATGCTATAAGTGAGGAAGCTGTACTGCCCACCCAACTTGACAGACGTTTTTATTAAACTACGAAGTAATTGAAATTGGGAATCTAAATTTTATGGTACCTAGCGCACTATCGGAAAGAATCGATTTTTTTTAAAGCTGCAAAAAATATTGCTTCCCTATATTAAAAAAAGTTTGATCGCTCATTAACTGAACGATGCGTTTTGAACAACATCTCTAATCCAGTTGATATGTTATTAGAGGATGTTCAAAAACTCTGTAATTAGTATTCTCCCCAGTAGGATCACAAAATGATATTTCTACCCTTTGTAGCAGATCTGTGAACTGTTACGCGCGCGGGTCGGGATTGTCACAGTTCTTGTGGGAACCCCCTCCTAGCGATCTCACTAGGAAGGCTACAGGATAGCATCCCTGTTATCCTCCATTTATTGCGGTTTCCTTTGATACCAAAACCCAGATTTCATTTCGGACCTATAATAGATTAATCTAATATATGAATGAAGTCACTGGCCAAACGGCTCAACAGATCTTTATGCGGGCGGGCGCGAATTGACAAGCAAGTTCCTGAATAGAACTTAGGCTATATCACAATCCTCTAAACTTCCTTTTTTCATCGAGAACTCGGCTTTCCCTAACGGTGTCGCCCGAGTAAACAACTTCTTATTTAAGGAATAACCGACAAATTTGACTTTGGCAGTGAAAATTTTTACATCAAAATTATGGCGAGTATGGTTTGCTGGAAAGAAATTTTCGCTACGATTCCAACGAAACCAAAACGATTCTCGTTCGTTAAGCGGATCTCATTTTATACGTCGAAAAGGGTCATCAAATATAGATATCAAAAACAACTCATGAACCCTGGCAACAAATTGTTTACGAATATTATTTTTTTTGTTCCAATGCGTAGACATTGCATTGAGCAATACGTGAGTAGCCACGTGTTAGAAGGTAATACTGAGTAATAAAATTGGAGTTTAATTATTGTAACATCAATTTAACACCAACGAAGTGATAAAAGTGAATGTAAATTATAAACGTAGCGTGTAGGTAGCCACCTTGCGATTAATATCTGTGTGCGCACATCCGCCAATTTTTCTGGGTAAGAATGTGAGAGCCACCCAGATTAGCTAAGCGAATTCTGAAACTGATTTTCTCCCTATTCTACCTAATACTGAATTTCGAAATGGAACGTCTTTGGGTTTACGGGGTAACATTGAAAAGGCATGGATCCACAGATCTCCTGACTCGGAGGCTACATGCAACTATTTGTATTACACTTCCAATTTAATTTGAATAACTCAATTGAAATGGAGCCTGTAAGGAACTACGACGGAATTACAAAGACAGGGTATGAAGCCATTCATATTTGCTGCCCAACCTGAAACTCGAATTCCATTCGTTTTTAACTTTCGACTGTGATGTTCGAAATGAAGCGTTGGTGAGTTGTAAAATTAATTTTCTATTCAATCAATGACGTTGAAATTTGAAGTGAAGCCTCTTTGGAACTACTGGAAAAGTTTGACAATAAAGGGAGCATATAGTATGCTCTGGGGCTTTCGAATTTCTGACTTCGATGGGTTTTTTTTTGCAAAACAAAACAATTAAATAGCCATTTTACCAGGTGTAACCGTAATCTATACACCTTCAACCTGACAACACGCAGTTAATTTGAAATGGTACCTAATCACCTTCTCTAAGCAATTTATTGCTGTGCAAGCGCGACCGCGAAAGTTTCTGGGTAAGAATGAACGAGCCACCCAGATTAGCTGGGCGCGCTCTGAGACGTTAACTCTTTCCTTTTTGACCCAAGATAATTAAATTTACATAGGCAGCTCTGTGGGACTACGGAGTAACGATGAAAAGGTATGGAGCCTCCTAGATCAGGTGAGAGCTTTGAGGCTGAATCTTTACCTATTAGATCTGCGATACTGACATTTTAAATGAAGCCTGTCAGAGACGACAAGGTACAAATGAAAAGAGGCATGGAGTTACCGACATCAGCAGAACGAGTTGAGGCATTCGAATGTCTTACTTCGATGGATTGTTTTTTGCAAAACAACAACACTAACATTAACTCATGACCAGGTGTAGCAGCAATCGTTACACCTTGAACAGGGCAACGCCCGGGTAATCGGCTAGTTATAATCTATATAAACCAAACTCCGTTTGTTATCTTTTCATAATACCCAATTCCCTAATTCATTTATATTTTAATGTGTAAAAACTTGAAATCAAAATAATTGAATTATTGGGTAGTGTTAGTAGTTTGAATATACGTACGTAAATTTCCAACTCTATCACACCTTCTACACACGCGCTGATAAAATTCAATGAACCAAAATCGGAATAGATGGACGTGAACAAACTATTGCTTCCACACTACCGAAGTTGGGAAAGCTTTGTATTCGTGCAGGAGGTCAAAAATTTGTTTGTCCTCCAAAATCAGAATTTCCTCTTATTTTAGCGAATTTTTGAAGAAAATTAAGCTATTGCTCTCGCCTCAAAATTTGTAGAATGTGAATTTTTGAAAAATTTTTATGCAGAAATCCGTTTCAGGCTATTCTGAATCATATTCTGAAGTTTAACGAATTTTTTTATGTATGTATGTATGTATGTATGTATTTATGTATGTGTCATTCCAGACGATAACTGTCCGTAGAATTGTGCTAGAAACTTCAAACAAATTTTAAAATGTTAAGTTCGTTGGCCAGCATGATCGGATTACATCTTCGGGTTGAAATTTTCAAAAATGTAGTCAAACATTTCAAAATAGCCTGTTTTTTGCGATTTGTTGTGCGAAATAAGTTTTTCAGCATACTAACATGTGGTATATTCGGAATCAGCGTAAAATTTCCTATAAGAATATGTATCAAGTTTTCAAAAATTTCAAAGTTGAAAAATCAGTCTAAAATCGAAATAATGCCGTTCGCTAGTTGTTAATAGCGACTAAAATGTCGAAGATTTCTCAAAAATTCGCTCATGGGGTCATACTGCATGACTGGACTTTTTTGTTGGTGGCCAGTTATAGCGAGTTTTTGAAGAAAATTAAACTATTGCTCACGCCTCAAAATTTGTAGAGTGTGATTTTTTGAAAAAATGTTATGCAGAAATCTGTTTCAGGCTATTCTGAATCATATTCTGAAGTTTAACGCATTTTTTTATGTATGTATATATGTATGTATGTATACATATATGTATGTATGTGTCATTCCAGACGATAACTGTCCGTAGAATTGTGCTAGAAACTTCAAACAAATTTTAAAATGTTAAGGACACAAAACGAAAGTTCAAGTTCGTTGGCCAGCATGATCGGATTACATCTTCGGGTTGAAATTTTCAAAAACGTAGTCAAAATTTTCAAAATAGCCTGTTTTTTGCGATTTGTTGTGCGAAATAATTTTTTCTGCATACTAACATGTGGTATATTCGGAATCAGCGTAAAATTTCCTATAAGAATATGTATCGACTTTTGAAAAATTTCAAAGTTGAAAAATCAGTCAAAAATCGAAATAATCGAAGATTTCTTCAAAAATTCGCTCATGGGGTCATGCTGCATGACTGGACTTTTTACTCACAAGGGCGACAGAGGATCGGGCTGCCGAAATTCGGGTCTCCATAACTTCTGTAGGTAAAAGTGCTGCTCAGTTTTTGAAGGAGCTACCATTATGTAGGAGCGCCTTTCAGCCTCTGTGGTAGTTGAATAGGCGTTAAAGAAGGAGCTTGTAACAGAATCTAAAATAATGTGATGAGGAGCGCCAAACAGACTCTGAGAGGGTGCAATAGGCGCTCCTTCAGGGAGCGCCTAACAGTGTCTGGAAGGTGAAATAGGCGCTCCTTAGGGAGCGCCTAACAGTGTCTGGAAGGTGAAATAGGCGCTCCTCAAGGAGCGCCAAATGAGAGCGCGTAACAGTGTATAGAAGTGAAAATGAGCGCCTAACAGTCTATTCATAAATCTATATATATATATGTCATTCCAGACGATAACTCTCGATAGAATTGAGATAAAAACTTCGTTCTTTCGCCCAAAAATCAAGCATTTCAAAAGAAAGGATGAGTTCGTTGGACAACACTTTTTGAGCATTTTAAATTGGTCAAATTTCAAAAAATATACTCAAAAAATCACTAAAAATAGCTAAAAACGGCTAAAAATCGTTTAATTCATATTTGCTGGTAGAATATTGCTCAAATAAAGTCTATTAACTATGAAATAGAACATTCAAAAATTTATGTAAAAAATTATGCTGTAAAATGTACTTAAAATTCATTAAAATTTGCTAAAAAATCGATGAAAACTGCAAAAAAGCTAAAAATTTAAAATCTCTATTTGAACTGAAGATTATTATTTAGAATACGTCTTTTGCAATAAAATCAATAGTTACTTGCACTCAAAAAGCTCAAATTTCAAATCAATCTAATATTATATAATACGATGATTTACGAAAATTCACTCCTACGATCATGCTGCATGACTGGAACTCCCCCCCCCCCCCCCCCCCATTTCAACAGCTACTTAGTATATTCGATATATTGCAAGAAAACAACTCACCTTCGACTCCCACAATCCCTCTGAGAACATTGTTTATAATCTGTGATATTTTCCCAAAGATTCTCGAGGGAATACCAAAGAAAAATTCCATGATTTTGAGAGGCAACAAAGTTAACGAGCTGAGTTCATTAGCAACTATTCCTCTATCGCCGGTGTCGTAGTCCACAGCTCTAGCACCTCCCTTGGGCGCTGCAAACAGAGAGCTTTATGATTTTCACTTCAAATAAACACAATATAGATACGTCTACACAGAATACAAAATCTAATACGTTCGAAAATGATTATAAAATGCTAATATTTCTGTAGAGATAACGGTATGTGAATTGAACCGTAGGTACCTATCCGAGGGAAAGATTAAGAATATACTGCACATCAAAATTTAATTTTAGCACTAAGAAGCCATTAGCATCTGGAATGTGTCACCTAGATCGCTTTTCCATCAAGAAATCTTATCTCTGCTTATCTGGATTCGTGACACGTGTACCGGCAGTAAGTTCTTTGGCGTCGATCCCGAGTAATAAATGAATAAAATTTAATGATCAGTAATTTATAAATAATATCAAAGTCTTTATTTATAATTAGTTTTGCTTTGTACCTTGTGCTGATTTGTCCAAAATAGTGCTTAATTTTTGAAAGTTTTATCCTATAGCTCTCGCCTCTTCTAGTCCTAATACCCTCAAGGAAGTCTTCTGGTTTTTGCTTCCGAGTCTACCTAAAGGTAGCGGAAGCATTGTTTCCACTTTCGGGAGAAAAAAAAATTGTTGGTTTCCAAAATCAAAATTTCCACTCGCATTCTACGTTTTAGACCATTCTGAACAACTTTGGTTCCGTGTCTGTCTGTCTGTCGTGTGTCCGCAAATCCTTGTAACAAGCTTATTGTCCACAGTTTTCATCCGATCTGAATGACATTTTCAGGAGATGTGCGGGCTAGGGGGTAGATGGTCCTCTATCAGTTTCATCGTTCTTGACTCAATACCTCACTCTGCGCATGCGCAAACGTAAATTCTTTGTTTCTTCTCTAGGTAATTTTTAAAAATTGCTGCCTATTTCCGGCCTATTTAAGCCTTATTTGATGGGGAAATGTGATCGAAGTAATTTTAGTTTGTTATTTTCAATAATAAACCTTTGTAATCGACCAAGAAATTTGTTTAGCACCCCTCCCCCACCCCCCATCAAAATTTGTTCGTTTACGTTTCAAGATACGTGAAATCTCCAAAAATCGAAGAAAAACCTTCTATCCCCCGCCCAGAGCTTTTCTCAGAAACTACTGGACCAAAGTTTATGAAACTTGGCTCAAAAATCATATATCAGCCGAGGATGTGCCAGTAACGTCGGCATCAATTTTGATCATACCTAAATATTGAAAAATGATGATCTCGAGAGTTTTCAAGGTAACACCTATGTTTTATGTGAGCGTGTGTGTTTCATTTATAGACATCATCCCAAAAAGAATCGGATGAAACCACCCGGGTCGCAGTACGTTCATTCGTTTGCTCTCTCTATGGGCTAGAAACTTTGGCAGGAAAAATAATCAACAACATGAGAGCTAATTATAAAATCGCCTTGTAACTACGACGCTCATATAATTCCAATGCAATTTTCACTTCACGTAACCGGGATTGTTATAAATTTTAGCATGAATATGCTTTAGCTGTGACCTAACTACCGAAAAATGTCCCACGAGAGTGCAACGAAAGTAGCGCCAATAATTGTGATGATTTCCGCTTACAACCGAGTCGTTGCTAGGGATATGATACTTCGTCGTTTTTCATCCCACAAAATTCGTTGACCATTCGTTCGAAAGCTCTCGATTTATCCAACAATATTATGTTAACTACTGCGAAGTGCGTGGCCAACAAGCTGAGTTATGAGCATGGTTATATGAATAATTGTTTACACACAGGTGATCATTCTCAATTATTGATATTGTGAACATGATTGCAACCGCTTGTTAATTTCTGATGATTTCATTGAGCTGGTGTTTCGATTATGTGATTCATAGCAGGTGATCCGAATATTGCGAGAACGGTTAGATTTGTGAAGCGGTGGTTAAATTATTTTAATAGGTAATTTCTATACTTTACACTATAGGAAGCTGTAATTTCGTATGTAGCCTCTTTAGCCTCTTTCTATAATAAAGTGAATGTTTACTCGCGAGTTTCTATTAGGAGATCATCATCTCACAAGAGCTCAACCATCGTGATCATTTCTATAATAAAGTGAATGTTTACTCGCGAGTTTCTATTAGGAGATCATCATCTCACAAGAGCTCAATGGTCGTGATCATTTTTCTATAATAAAGTGAGAGCGAGGAGCTAAAACATGATTCCATGTTTTAGGATTGATGGCAGAATGATAAACAGAGTTCAGAGGCCGATGGGGGGTCGGGTTCAGAGAATCGACGAGGAGTGAGTCGTGTACGGCTAAAGCATATTCATGTTTTTTAATTTTAGCCGTCAGGCTCAAAGGAACTGTTTTCACATGTAGGTGGACTTCTAAAGGTTAGTCAGGTAATATACTCGTATTTTTATTTAATTGATTTCCGGCTAGTGGATCAACTCGTGTTATGTTAAATACTAGAAAAGTGATGGTGGTTACTTAATTTAGATGCTTACTTAGATGTGTTGTTTAGCTACTTTACTTATATGTGTTACTAGGCATGCTATGCATCATGAGCCATGCTCATAAATTGCTTGCGTAGCGGAAGCATTGTTTTCGCTTTTGGGAGATGAAAAACCGATTTAATCATTCCATGTCAATTTCAACATGATTCCATCATTAGTAGCGAAAGACGTATATACGAATATGTAACGTGCTACGCGTGTAAGAATATTTAATCCTAGGAACAAGCTTAGTTTCCAGTTTTCATCCGATTTTGATGAAATTTTCTGGGAATTGTTGGGTTATAGGCTGTAGATTGATCTCTACCGATTTTATTTAGCGAATTTTCGTATAGAAAATGAACTATTGCAATGGCTCCAAAAATTTTTAAATGAAAAATGAAAATTTTCATCATTGAAATTATATATATATATATATATATATATATATATATATATATATATATATATATATATATATATATATATATATATATATATATATATATATCCTTAGGATTGAGATAAAACTTCCGTTCTTGCGCCAAAAAATCAAGCTTTCCAAACGAAAGGATGAGTTCGTTGGCCAACATTTCAAAGCACATTAAATTCATCAACTTTTATAAATGTGCTAAAAAAATCACTAAAAATGGCCATAAACGGCTAAAAACCGTTAAAGTTTTATTTTTTACCAGAACTTTAGTCAAAAAAGGCATATTAGCGGTGAACTAGAAAATTAAAAAATCTATACAGAAGAGTATGCTGAAAAATGTAGGTACTTAAATTTCATTAATATTTGCCAAAAATAGATAAAAACTGCAAAAAAAGCTAAAAATCCAAAATTTTCTTGAATTGCTATTATTACTTTTTGTGTGTTATTTAACGAGTTTTTTGTTTGCCATAAAATTGGTAGTTAAAAATTCCTGTTTAATCAAAGTGCTGAATTTTCAAAACACACAATTTAGCATAATATTGTACTATAATTTACGAAAATTAGTTCATAAGATCATGCTGCAAGACTGGAACTTTTTAGACCGTCTGAACAACTTTCGTTCCGTATCATAGTGTGTGTTTTGTCATGTGTCCACGAATCCTTGTAACAAGCCTAATTTCCAGAATTTTAACAGATTTTTATGAAATCTTCATAGCATGGGTGAGTTAGAATATAGATGGCCTCCTATCAGTTTCGTTGTTCCCAAATCAATACTTTACTCAGCGCATGCGCAAACTTAAATTCTACACAAGTATAATTTTCTTACCCCCCCGTCGTGCGATCTTGCTCAAATTCGGAGGATTGTAGGGAGAAGACAATTTGATGAATCCATATAAATTTCACTATAGTTGTATAATTAGTAGCTACTGCGCATGCGCGAATGTTTATTATTTTTACGAGCCTAATTTCAACAGTTGTCATCCGATTTTGATGAAATTTTTAGGGAATATGCGGGTTAGGCTGTAGATGGTCTTCTAGCAATTTCATCCTTCTCAAATCATTACTTCATTCTGCGCATGCACAATCGTAAATAACTTCATGCATCTCACTCAAGTTCAGTGGAAAGTTGGGGGGACGACGATTTAATCATTCCATATCAATTTCAATATGATTGCATCATTAGTAGCTCCTACGCATGCACGAATATGTAATCCCAGGAACAAGCTTAATTTCTAGTTTTCATCAGATTTTGATGACATTTTCTGGCTATCGCGGTTAGGCTGTAGATTTTCCCCTACCAATTTCATTTTTCTAATATCATTACTCCATTCTGTGTTTGTGCTACCGTAAATTAGTTCAATTTAGTTGGTGGGTTAGTACGTGTTAATAACTAGGAAGGTGTTGGTGTGTTACTCGTATTTAATTAATTTCTCTCCGTAGGCGTACCTGATTTATAACAGATTTCGTTTAATAACTATAGACAGGTGTCCTGCGAAGAAGAGCTATAAAATACAGAAATAATAAAACTTTGTGAGATACTTTTCTGCGTTTTAAATCGACCATAGCTAGATCGAAGCTATAAGAAGTGGGTGTAATAATGGACTAGGTAACGAAATAAAACTACTTACCATAAGAACCTCGGGTGACACCTAACGGTCTTCTAGCTCCGTTGCTGGTGTCCACCGTCAAAGCTACCACAAATCCGAGAACTAAAAACCTCAAAAACCAACTCATTTCGACCGAGGCCTCGATGTTATCGTGAGAACGAGTTATATTAATATGGAGTCGCCTCCGATTATGAAATGAATCAAGAAGGAACCAACATTTGAATCAGAGCACTCGCCACTCGATCCGCCCATGGATTGGTGATTGATGGCCGACATAAAACCGAAAACTATAATCTTTTTCATCGAGGTCCGTCCAATTAGAAAGTTAGCTTGAGTTACATCTTCGACAAACTTCAATTATAAAAGCTTTCTGCAAGAGCAGTTGAGGGCGTCACCGTATTACTAATTTCTTGTTTACTTAAAAAAACAAGAAAATCCTGACAATGATACCTGTTTCTGATTAACAAACAAAGAACCCACCGCAATCTTATGAATCAAATAATTATTTGATGTGAGGCGGTTTAGAATAACAGCCATAAAAATATAATAGATTTCTTCGATTTATTCCCTTTTTATGTATCCAAATTATGGGAATCAGAGCTTTCAGATTTCTTTGGCAGGCGTTCCATGTGGTCGCCCTGTAACTAATTGGCATTTTAATGAAAGTGTCCTTTCTCCATAAAAGAAAGTAAATGAGGCTTTTCAAACGAAATTATAAACGATTTGAATTATTTTATGCCGAAGCTAAACTGTAGAAATAAGTTGAAATAGTGATCAGGTTTCTATGTTATCAAGTTATCGACTTGTCATATTAAACGAGGTGAATAAAAAACGCGGTTATTATGACGATTGCGAATTAATTTGAATCTTTTCTCTGAAACCAGAAGTCTTGAATCAAGATTCAAAAGTAGCGCCGGATTTTAAATATCAATAACTTTATTATAAAACAATGAATTGAATTAAAAAACCATACCACTAAAGTCAGAATGCCTTCCCATTTAACAATGAAAGGCAATATACGGCGAGCACCCCCCTGGACCCTCCGGTTGCTTTTCGCTTTGAGCCTTCGGCTAAAATGCTAAAACATGGAACATGCTTTCTTCCCGCTGATTCGTAAATGTAAATAAATGTAAAACTACGACATAAAGAAAAAAACTGCGACATGAATAGAAGAACAAGTACAAAAGAAATGCGTGATAAATCGAGAGCATTCCATCAAGTGGAGAACGATTTTTGTCCGGTGAAAACTAAAGAAGTTTCATTTCCCCAGCAACAACTTGGTTGTACGTGAAAATCAGAAGAAATTTTATCCGTAAGATACCTATTCAACGAAACGCTTGCATAGGAGTCTGCAACACATCGGGCCATTTTATGTCTTTAGTGTCGTGTAACTCTATAATTATTAAAACTCTGGTGTTGTTTATCCGTTGCTTAGTGATGGATGATAAAAGTTAAAAAATGGAAATACACGTCATTCTCATGATGACTACTGCTTGAAATGTCAGAGTATTTTATTCTTAGCATTGAACCTAAATACATTACATGGTGTCAGGTGTAAATCTTTTAAAACAATTAGAAACAAAAGAGACAATGTCGAAGAAATCGAGAGGAAAGAAGAAAGAGATGCAGTTCGAGGAAGATGAAGCTGGAGACCAAGGTGACCGTTTTCCGAGTGCAGTTGTTGGTATGTCTTCCTTTCAAATCTCACCTCCTGATCACTTTGATTTTCAGAACCCTCATGGGTGGGAACGCTGGATTAAGAAGTTTGAACGATTCAGAAACGCTTCCGAATTATATAGAAAACCGCAGGCCCAACAAACCCAACAAATTAGCATGTTGATTTACTGTCTTGGTGAGGAAGGGGAGGACTTATTCGATACGTTTGAGCTGGGTGATGATGAAGAGACTAGTTATGAGGCCGTTAAGGACTATTTTGAGAAATATTTAGGGCTCAAGAAGAACATCGTCTATGAGAGAGCAAAATTTTCGAAACGCCGGCAGGAGAGACAGTTGACAGTTTTATCAATGATTTGAGAACACTTACGGAATCGTGTGAGTTTGGGACTCTAAAATCGAGCTTGATTAGAGATCTCATTGTTATCGGAGTCAGTGATTCCAAACTTTCAGAAGAACTACAGTTGGATGAATTTTTGACATTAGAAAAAGCTGTAGTAAAAGTGCGTCAATCCGAATCTGTGAAGAAACAGCAAAATGAAATCCGTGGAGAAAATTCTGATGTTTCCTTGATAACACGGAAATTTAGAAACTCCTTTTCTCAGCCGACAACTTCCAAGTCAACAAAATGTGAACGTTGTAGACTTTTCGTTTCTCATAATTCAAAATGGCCCTGCCCAGCAGTAAAAGGCACTTGCCATATTTGTGGAATTCCGGGTCATTTTAGCCGATGCTGCAAGCGTAAAGGAAATTCGAATAGAGAAGTAAGAGAAGTAGAGAGTGATGAGTTACCTGTTTCGTCTAAAGGAGCAGAATATCTGGGGGAGCTGATCATCTCGGAATTGAGCAAAGACCATGCCTTGATGCGTTTTGTATCTTTTCAACTAAACGATCATGCTGTGAGATTTAAGATAGATACTGGGGCTGACGTCAATGTTATTGGATTATTGGCGTGCAAACAGTTTGGTTTGCATGTTGAGCCTTTTTCTCGTACTCATAATGGACCCAATAATACGAAACTTGATGTTTTAGGTAGAGTCACGCTGCACTTGATCCATAAAGCAACGTCGATTCACGAAGTTGCTTACGTACTTCGGGATCAAAAGACTCCACTTCTGATGCAACTCCAAGATCCATTGATGCAACTCAAGCTCAAGTAGAATACCCTGAGTTATTCTTAGATAAGATGGGGAAACTCAGTCACCCCTACAAAATCATCTTGACGGAAGACGCCCAGCCGTATGCAGTTGTTAACCCTAGGAGAATTGCGTTGCCATTATTTGATGCCGTGAAAACAGAACTGCACCGCATGGTAAACGAGGGTGTCATCAGGCCAGTAACTGAACCAACTGATTGGTGTGCTCCTATCGTTGTGGTACCTCGAAAGGATGGAAGAGTTCGGGTGTGTGTTGACTATACCAAACTCAACAAATTTGTTAAGAGAGAAAAATTACAGCTACCTTCAGTCGAGGAATGTTTGGCAAAACTAGATGGTGTACAATTTTTACAAAACTCGATGCTGCAAATGGATTTTGGCAGTTTCCTCTGACTGAAGATTCTCTAGAATTCACCACTCTCCTGTCTCCCTTTGGACGGTTCCAGTTTTTAAGGCTTCCATTTGGAATAAGTTCAGGGCCTGAAGTTTTCCAAAGGAGATTGGCTCAGATCTTAGATGGATTGCCTGGCGTGATCAACTTGGCTGATGATGTGTTGATCATTTACAGGCATAACTAGTGAAGAGCATGGAGTAAACTTAAATAGAAGCAAATGTGTTTTTGGAATGAACAAAGTTAAATTTTTAGGAAGTGTTGTTTGCGAATCTGGAATCATGCCTGATCCTGATAAGGTATCAGCTATATATAATATCTAAATTCCCAACAATGTTTCAGAACTACGTTCGTTTTTGGGGATGGTAAACTATCAGGTAAAATTCATTCCAAATTTAGAGGAGCTCATTTATCCATTACGTCAACTCTAGAAAAAAGGGATTCCTTGGTTTTGGAATGAAAAACTCATTGACGTGGAGAATCAAAGGACTCAAGGCGATGACTTTCTGGAAGAGGATTTATTTATTGGTAGTCTGAATCAAGTCAAAAACCTTGAATCAAAAACCTTGTTTTGATTGTCGTTTAAGAGAGATCAAAGAATGCCAGGAAAAGGATTTGGAGAGCACAAATTTGAGAGAGTGCATCTTGAGTGGTAGATGGGAGAAACAGTCTCAATTTAGAAAACACAAAGATGAGTTGGAGATAGAAAACGGTATTATCATGAGAGGAAGACGCTTGTTTATACCAAAAAGTTTAAGAAGGGGAATTCTTAACCGTATTCATGAGGGTCACATGGGAATAACGAAATGTAGAAGACGTTCGAAAGAATCAGTTTGGTGGCCTGGTTGTTCAAAGGACATTGAACAATTGATAACCAACTGTAACATTTGTAGACAACATAAAAGAAATAAGTAGGAACCTCTCATCATCACAGACCTTCCAGACAAACCCTGGGAACTTATTGGCATCGATTTGTTCAAGCTTTTTAACCAGTGGTACATGGTAGTTGAAGACTATTATTCAAGATTCCTAGAGATCATTGCTTTGACATCACTAACATCAAATGCTGTGATCCAACGTCTCAAAAACATTTTTGCAAGACATGGTGTACCAATGAAAGTTCGGACGGATGGCGGTGTTCAGTTCACTTCAAGTGAATTCGAAAGATTTCTCCCAATATTTCGGATTTGAAATAGCCATTAGCAGTCCATATTTTGCTCAATCGAACGGTGCTGCTGAGCGAGCCGTACAATCCGCGAAAATAATCCTGTCGATGAACAAGGATTGGAACCTCGGTCTGCTGGCATATCGTACAAGCCCTTTGGAATCCGGATTATCACCTTCTGAGTTGTTGTACGGAAGGACAATTCGATCTACCCTACCCTCATCGCAAGACTTCGCAAAACCAACCGACCGGAAGAAAGAAATTTTCCACAAAAGGGACTTGAACATCAGATCACGGATCAAGAGCAACTATGACAACCGAAGAGAAGCCAGAGAACTTCCTGATCTGAAGAAGGATGATGTGGTCTGGATCACTGACCTTGAAGAAAAAGGGACGATAAAATGCAAACATGACGAGTTTCCCAGATCCTACGTTATCATTCAACCGTGAGGGTGAAATAAGAAGAAACCGAAAACACATAAACAAATTAAACGTAACAGGTACCTGAAATGTTAAAAAAAAAAAAAAAAAAAAAAAAAAAAAATCTAAATTCAATTCAATTAATTTCTTTAAAATTAAAAGTTTTCTAAATTCAATTTGGAGAAAATATGATGTCGTGTAACTCTGTAATTATTAAAACTCTGGTGTTGTTTATCCGTTGCTTAGTGATGGATGATAAAAGTTAAAAAAGGGAAATACACGTCATTCTTATGATGACTACTGCTTGAAATGTCAGAGTATTTTATTCTTAGCATTAAACCTAAATACATTACATTTAGTTGCAGACTCGAATCATCAGAATTTAACAAGCGGTTGCAATTATGTTCACAATATCAATTATTGAGAATGATCACCTGAGCGTACACAATTATTGAAATAACCATGCTCATAACTCTGCTTGTTGGCCACGCACATCGCCGTAGTTAACATAATATGGTTGAATAAATCGAGAGCTTTTGAACAAATGGTCAACGAATTTTGTGGGATGAAAAACGACGAAGTACCATTTCCCTAGCAACGACTCGGTTGTAAGCGGAAATCATCAGAATATTTTCGTGAGCAATTTCTGTGACGTTTTCTTAGTTTATGTGCCATAGGAAAGACATAAAATGTCAAAAATTTCGTGACACATCCGCGTAACGTTTTTCGCTAGTTAGTCCAAGGCTAAAGCATGTTCCATGCTAAAAAAAACACTCAAGGAGTCAGTTCACAGGATTGTGCCGGCCGATTCCGGTCACCACCTCTTAATTCGTCCTGGGAATTTTTCACGCAGTAAGTTAGGTAATCGTTTCACATGCAGTGTGGCATGTTGCGCCGTCCTGCTGAAACCATAAGTTTGATATCGATGTTTTGCAGATATTGCCATAAATAGTAACCACGTGACGGTAGTGTTCGCCAATAATTAATCCTTTAATTAGTTAATCCATCGTGATTTTCAAAAAATAGGGTCCGATTATCCCTCTAGCCCAAAAGGCACACCAAACGGTTACTCGCTGCGGATGCATAGGAGTTTCTTGCATAATTTGTGGGTTTTTCGAACCCCGAATTTGGCAGTTTTGTTTGTTGACAATTCAATTGAAGTCGAAGAGCGCTTCGTCACTGAATATCATCTTGAAAGAAAAATCGTCGCCCCTTTCTTGCTGACTAAGAAACCATTCAACAAAGTCTCTCCGCATTGCATGGTTGGTGGGCTCAAGTTCCTGTACTAACTGAATTTCCTACGGATTGAAATGCAAATCCTTTACCAGTATTGCAGTATAAACGTCTCACAGAGGAGAGTGAAATCTCCAACTCTTGCGATCGCCGTCTTATTTATTTCATTGTACTCGTCGTTACTTTGTCTCCCGCACGATTTGCACGTTCACTTCAGAAGAAACACCACCATTTTGGTTTATTATTTCCAATAATAAGCCTATGTGATCGTGTAGCAAAAAATTTTTATAACCCCCCCCCCCCCCCCCCCCCCTCAAACTTTGTCACTTTACGTTTCAAGGTCCGTAGAATCCAAATTTGAAATGTCCGTCCGCCGTCCGGTGTCCGCCGTCCGGGCCATAAAAGGCCTAAGAATTGACTTAAAAAACCCGTTCTTTCGCACATAGACTCCATTTGGGGTCTAGTTGGTCCTAACGTTTAACCATCCCGATCGCTTTACTCGCATAGATGCTATGGGCCAAAAACGGGCAAAAAGTGTCTTTTTGAGGCTTTGAGTGTTGGACGTGTTAGACGCACGCCTGGCACGCTTGGCAGGGGGTCACGGTGGGTGGTGAGGGGGGTGAGCGGGGGGTGGAGTGAGAGGAGGCGCCGCGGCACCATGAGGTGGGTACAGCGTTCCTTCGAGACATGAATATATGTTTTTTTCTAGGTCATATTTGTGTGTTAATACCAATGCTTTTCCTACGCATATTTAATAACATATCCTCTCGACTTTTCGTACGTACTTAGATAATGATATTATTAAGGCAATAACTATTTGAATAGATAGGAGCTCAAATCGAGAAATATAAACATGCGTATATAATTATAGAAGTATAGGTTGTGGCAACTCGAAATAGGACACGCCGAGGAGTCTGGACGGGCCTTATGACGTACGCAAGCCAACTAAAACTACGATCATACTCAATCGAAAAAATAATAAACCTTTGTGAAATAATTTGCAGCATTTTTATTTAGGTAACTCGGGAATCCATGCTCGAACTTTTGAACTATGAGTATAAAAGTCAAAGTACCACTTTTTGACATTTTCAACAAAATTTGATTGGTCCTATGAGGACGTGAGTACCTATTGGCGATGGAGAGGACGTGAGTGAATTGACTGAGTTTATAGACTCAGTAATTTTAAGTAATTTGAAATTTGCTCCAATCACTTCAGTTGTTGTGGAGCATTTGATTTGATGTAAGCATTTTCTATTATAAGAATATCTTCTCTCATCGCAGACACAACTTTGTTCAAGACAACCTGGAAATGTATATTTTGTAGATCTGATACCTAAACTATACCTAAACTTCGAAAACCTGGCGCATATTCCGTAAGGGAAACAGCTGTTTGTATTGAGCTGTTAGTTATTGAGTATTTTGTAAAAACCATATACCTACCTATAAATACGAATAGTACGAAAACTCCCTATAACCTGACCCAAAATTGACCAAAGTTTTAAGAATTGGTTAGGTATTCATTCTCCCTCTGTCTGTCGTTTAATAAGGTTTCCCTTCCACAATTACCTACCTAGTCGATTAAAGTAAAAACCTTTGATAAAAATAATTGTATTATTAAATCAAATTTCGTTTATCATGTGAACAAAGTACCTACTCAGAGAGATATCTTGCTTACCGACTTGGGAGTAAATGCAGTCGTTGATACCTACTTTTCCGATTTTAAAGTAGATACCTATTCTTCGTAAGCATTCGCAAGTACATTTCGTACTACAACATTGTATCTACCAACATAGAAATTCAGACAACGAAGCAGGTTTGTGTTTAAATAATATGTATGTATACAAAAGCTGTTGTCAGTCCAATAACAAATTGAGTAGGTTGTGGTAGTAGAATTTGTGCTAGGTATCTTCTCATATCCTGGAAATTACCTTTTGATAAAGCAGGGAAGGCACTCAAAACGAACTATTCCTCGAGGCCTGATTGAGTAAACTTGATGTAGATAGATAGATGACAAATTGAATAATTAGACAAAAAATAAAAAAGATGCTGTAATCGCGGCGCTCCCGGACGGTCACCCATCCAAGTACTAACCAAGCCCGATGTTGCTTAACTTCGGTGAAGAACAATGTTTTCAACGAAATACGAGTATATGCGTCGGGGAATACTAGTTTTTCTTAGGTCGAACCTAGTTATTCGATGCCTGTGAAGATAGCTGATAAAGGAGAGTGTAAAATGATTTCAAATTTCTTCAACTCGACCTCGAATTCAAGAGAATCGATGACTTTGAAATACTAGAGACTTCAGCGTGACGATAGCGTTTGGTTAGTCGTGTACATACGTGTAGAAATACGCAGTTGTTTTTTCTAGAGGCTGCTCTACGCGTTAACGTGAACAAAAACTCTCTTATTAAGCATCTCTCATACAGAATCATATTGTCAACTTTCATACTGCATAGCTGAGTTTATAATGAATTTTAATCAGAGAAACTCGTTGCTCAATTGAATACTACCGTTCCATGGTGATTAAACAAATGAACAACGCAGGAATCTCCTATCGCAAGGTATCTAGTTGATAACAAAAATTACATCTGGTCTACAAACAGACAAAGCGAAAAATAGCTAGCAATCCGAATCCGGTGTTTCTTTTGAATCACCCTTTAGAAAAATCTTTTTGTGTAAGATAAGGAAGTAGTATAGGTATATCCGGCAAAATAATTTTAATTTCTTATTATTAAAAAATATATTTTCGATTTTCTTGAATTTCGTAATCTCTTTTAGCGAATTTTCTTAGAAAATAAAGCTATTGCAATGGCTCCAAAAATTTTAAAATAAAAATTTTCAAAAATTTTCTTCATCGAAATCGTTTTGAGGCATTCTGAAATGATTCCTGGATTTTAACGCTTTTTCATATGTGTATATATATATATATATATATATATATATATATATATATATATATATATATATATATATTTGTGTCATTCCAGACGATAACTCTCGATAGAATTAAGATAAAAACTTCGTTCTTTCGCCAAAAAATCAAGCATTTCAAAAGAAAGGATGAGTTCGTTGGACAACAATTTTTGAGCACATTAAATTGGTCAAATTTCGAAAAATGTACCCAAAAAATCACTAAAAATGGCTAAAAACGGCCAAAAATTGTTAAATTTCTATTTTTTGCAGAATTTTAGTCAAAACTAAATTTTCAACAATCAACAACTAGGACATTAAAAATTTTTACTCAAAATTATGGTGAAAAACGTACTTAAATGTCATTAAAATTTGCTAAAATAGGTATTTATAAAAACTGCAAAAAAAATTTAAAAATCAAAAATCCCTTTTGAATCAGTGGAATTTTATTTAGAATAAGTTTTTTGCCATAAAATTGGTTTTTAACCATTTCTGTCAACTAAAATGGCTCCAATTTCAATGCAATTTAACATACTATAGTACGATAGATAGTTTATGAAAATTCGCTCATACGATCATGCTGCATGACTGGAACTTTTTTCTTATTTCTCGTTCCTTGCTATTTATACAGTTGTTGCTATTTTTTTAATATACGAGTAGTAGGTGTGTGTATACATTGTGTCCCAGGGAAAGGTTACACCCCCCTTCATTTCCCCAGAATTCAGAGTAAAAAATTGGGACCAACGCCATTCTTCACAACTTTTTACGTAAATTTCAGGCGCAAATGACATCAACTTTTTTTTTTTTTTTTTTTTTTTTTTTTAATAAGGGAAACCCATTTTTCATTGATGATTCGAATTCTGCGTGAAATTTGACGAGGAAATGACCCATCACTCGATTTTTTTAGTGCGCGCAAATTGGCGCGATTCCGCTCCAAAAGTGCGCAATTTCGCTCTAGAAGTGCAAAAATTGAGCAATATTGAGTTTTTGAAGATATTCAATTACCACGTGTGATACATGATTATGGTGTATTTTTTCGTGCTGAACCTCTTAATGATGTTCTTTTTTTATATATATGGATATTTGTAACACCAACTTGGGAAAGCACCGAAAAATAGACCAGAATTGCACTTTTCCTACACACCACAAAGCGTACGAAAATGTAGTTTGCTCGGTGTTTTCCGAAGTTGGGGTTGCAAATATCAATAAATGAAAATCATTACGAGGTTCAGCACGAAAAAATACCCCAAAATCATGTATTACATGTGGCAATTGAATATCTTCCAAAACTCTATATTTCACAATTTTTGCACTTATAGCGAAATTATTTATTTATTTACGGGCTAGTTAGCCCAATATACAATAATGAAAATATACATGGAAAACACAGATAACGAATGAAAATAGAAATTCATTCCAAGTTAATATTGGTAGTTAAAATTAATTAAATCAATTCACAATAGACAATAATAGTACCTTTTACTAGGTTGGAAATTTAGAACAATAGGAAATGATATGGTTTTTTAAAAACGGAAAAACTATTGAAAAATAAATCAAGGCAATTATTCTCAGCTGCTATTAAATCATAATGTCTAGCCATGCGATAAAGGGGGTTATTTAACGAATATTTAAACGGGACAAAAGGGACGGAAAATAAATCATTACTTCTTATGGGATGGATCGGCGTACGAAAATCAAAATAAGATATCAACTGGGGGCTGTCAGTTTCGCAATTGTGTAATTTGAACAAAAATAAAATATCACCCACGACTGTTTATCTCGGAGTGATACAAGACCACACTCGGTCATCAGGGAATCATAAACAACATCATCCTGCCGAACATGTTTTTTAAAGGCAATATAGCGGAGAAATTTATGTTGTACTGACTCAATACGCCTTTTATGTTCTTGGTAGTATGAGGACCAGGATAACTAATTGAGCACTATTGAGCGCTTTTGGAGCGGAATTGCGCCAATTTGTGCGCACTGAAAAAATCGAGTGATGGGTCATTTCTTCATGAAATTTCACGTAGAATTCGAATCTGCAATAAAAAATTGGGTTCTCATTAAAAATCGAAGTTGATGTCATTTGCGCCACATTGCGCTACTTTTGCGCAAGCAAAATTATTTTTCATGAGATCTACGTAAAAAATTATGAAGAATGGCGTTGGTCTCAATTTTTTACGCTGAATTCAGGAAAAATGAAAGGAAGTGTAACCTTTCACTGGGACACCCTGCATAGATAGAAACAGGGGGATGTTCGCTTGAAAGTAATAAATGTGAGATTTCTCTTCTTCTTTTGTCGGTCTCTCTTTTCTTCTTTCTCCTTCTTATTTCTCTTCTTATTTCTTCTTATTTCTCTCTTTTCTTCTTTCTCCTAAGATTTCTCTTTTCCTTCTTATTTAATTGTCCCTCACCCAAAGTTTTCCCGATCCAAAATTCAACTAGTCTTTGCAACTGAAGAGCATCCTTGAAGATGCAAATCTAGAAAGTTTGTGGACATCCAGGGATCTCACCATGATTAAGTGGAAAAAGCAGGATTTCTTAGATGCCTTTCTCAATAAACTATATCAGGCTGATTTGGAGAGTTCCTCTTCGTCTTCCTTCAATTACTGCCCACGAAATTCTCCTTTTAGCCCCTGGCAGAGTGCATTGTACCTCCAGAATGACTACTCGTTATTTACAAAGAGACTTCTGTGCCAAATAAGGTGTGCGAACCCCTCTTTTTACCGAGTGATCCTTCATGGAATAGTCAATCGCTTTGACAGTTCCACAAGTTGCTCGATATGCAATGCCGACAGCCCTGATACGCTGTACCACCTCATCTCTTCCTGCAAAGTCTATACCAGGGGTGCTCAAACGGTCGATCGCGAGTGCTTTTTGAGTAGATCTCGAGAAAAAATTTTTTTTTAATGAGTGGGTAACTAAACTACAAAAATTTATTACGTAATAACACTGCTTGCGGCAAAAGGCGGCTTTATCTCAGGTTATATCAGATATACATCTCAAAGCTACAGCATCTGATACAAATTTCTGGTGTTTTATATCTGAAGATAAATATCCGAATCTAAGGCAAATCGCCCTTCAACTGACGGCAATGTTTGGGTCAACTTACTTGTGCGAGTCTGCATTTTCTGAAATGAAGATAATTAAGTCAAAATATCGCAATCAACTAACTGACGATCATATGTCATCATGCTTGCGATTGGCACTCAGTGGTTACGCACCATCTTATGAAAAGTATGCTGAGGACATGCAGTGCCACGCTTCAACATCCAAAGTCACTCCTTAGTTGAGTTTAACACCATATGTAACTCTTTTGTTTTGTAACAACGAATAAACTCGCAATTTTGAATAACTAGGAGTTTTTTCATTGATATTGTAGAGAAGAACTTGCGTAAACCTAACCCAAACCTTGACTAAAATAATGTAAATTGTGCGGAAAGCTAATATCTATATACTAGAGGCCTGTTAGGGCTTGGAAAGCCCTAATCTAGTCCGTATAACAGTAGTACCTAACAGGAACGCAGCACATTATAGTAACGATATAATTCCTACCTATTTGCGGCGTTATGTGACCTGTTGAAAGCTAATGCAATGTTATTAAATGATTAAAAAAGAGCAAATACCGATAAGTTCTTCAGTTTTAATTCCTTCGTTCAGAAATAACTCTCCTAGATGTGAGTAACTACACTACGTTTCTTACTTACCGTGAATTGATGGCAACTGTTGTCACCACCACAGCCTAATAAACAACTCTCGTTGATAAGGACCGCCTAGAACACGATCAAGGCGGGTATAGAGACGAACGGCGACACTTTTGCAACAAACTTGGGCCCGTGCTGATTCGAATGAGCAGTCTAACACTAAAATCGGACGGCGAAGTTATTCACAATTTCAAAGACCGTTCGGAATTATATATAAAGATGAAGATGCTACGGTACACCCTACCTAGGTAGGTAGGGTGTATCGTGTATGTACGACAACCCTGTAACACACATACTTGAAGCCTCTCAGAGTCGATCGTAAGTAGTCTAAAAATATTGAGGTAGATCGCCAGCAGTTCAAGTTTGAGCACCCCTGGTCTATACCTTCGAATGCTTTAAATACTTTGAAGCCCCTTTTTTAAATGAATCCGTTTTCCACTCAGTTCTGCTATGCAACGATAGGAAAGAGGTAGGGAAATTAGTAGGACTTCTGCAGACTGTTTTACAACAGCGGGCATTTACTATAAACGAAGTTTTTTTCGTCTAGATTGATTTTGATGTTATGTGCCTCATTTTTTCATCTTTAATTTCTCTTTTTGTGCCTAACACTATTGGCTGTTGAGCTAAATTTTCAAATCAGAATTTCTTTTTTTCTTTCTACTATGTATTTTATCTGAATTTAAAGAAATTTGTATTTCATTTATTAGTATTAGTAGTTAATTTCCATTTATGTGAACTCTTGTGAAAAAACTTGTTTTTTAACACAATAAAACATCTATCTATCTATCTTTTTATTTAATTAATTTTCTTATGTTCTTCAGAGCGGCCTGAGTGCGTCATCCTCCAGTACAAGGCACCTCACCTTCCTCTTGGTGCCCCTTCCCAATGAAACAGCCCTTATGAGCGAAATTTGGGTTTTCACTCTCACCCATGGGATGATGTGCGACAAGGGCTTCTGCCATTTATCAGACAGCACACATGCGAGCCTCTTAAGAAAACGTTCAAATTCTTCATGCAAGGCGCCGTTACATGAAACCACCAGTGGTGTGAATGATCCCCTCACGTCTTCTGCTGCTACAACTTATTTAGCGGTTTTGGCTGCATTTTTAGATAGGTATTGTTTTCCGATCCTGAGAGCAGTAGATATACTAAAAAGAAGTGTAGAGAAGCAGTGTGTATGCTGCGTGTGTTATTTTGTGTCAATAGTATTTTGCAGTGCCGTAGCAAAGCCATTTATCTTGGAGGGGCAACGACAACAGTAAAACTGCCAAAAATATAAATTTAACTATCTGTAGCCGTTTTTAGCCATATTTTGAAATTTTTCAGGCAAAGTTTTTGAAATGTCACCAATTTCATGTGTTCGAAAAGCCCACAAACTCATTCGACTTCATTTGGAAAGCTTGATTTTGGGTGCTAGACTAGAACGAAATTTTTATCTGAATCCAAGGAGAGTTATCGACTGGAATGACGTCTCTATGACATATCTATATATATATATATACAGGGTGATTCCCTCGTACATGCAAAAAAAAAAAGTGGGTGAAACTACATCAAAAATGGAGTAAAATGCCGCCAACTGCATATTTTTTATCTCAATCCGTTCTCGAGATATGATTTTTTAAAGGCTTTTTCAGGAATACCGTGTTTTTTCATTTTAAACTCAGATTTCTCCACTTTGCCTCATTTAATTTTAACTTTAAACCTCATTTTCGGTATCAACATTAAATTTCCTATAAGAATAGTGTACTTTGGTTCTTAAAAATTACCATCCGAAGACCCTCACATCAGCTCAAACGTTGACGATTTTGAAAAAACAATATTTCTGAAAATCTTTAAAAATTTACTACTCTTTTAAAAAGAATCCTGGAAATTGGCAAATCTCATGAAAACTGCTTCATCTAATATGCTTTCCAATGGTATTATCAGTTTTACTTTTATTGTGTTATTTAGGGGAGAACATAATGTTTTAATGTTAAAAAATGTGGGTTATTCAATGAAATTGTTGGTTTTCCCGAAAGATGACCCTCCAAGAACCAACGAGTATGGGGTCGGTTTCTATGTATTTTTTCTCGCTGGATCGAATGGAAACTCTTGCAGATCCCTCAACTACGTTATAATCGAGTTTTAACTTTAATTAACTAGTTTTACCCCATAACATACATACATTTAACCGTAACAAACAAACTAAACATTTGCGATTTTAAGTGTAAAACTCGGTTATAACGGAGTTGGAGAGATCTAAAAATGTTACCATTCGATACAGCGTGAAAAAATACATAGAAACCGACCCCATACTCGTAGGTTCATGGAGGGTCATTTTTCGAGAAAACCAACAATTGCATTGAAAACCCCGCTTTTTTTGCATTAAAACATAATTTTCTCCACTAAATAACAAAATAAAAGTAAACTTGATTATACCGTTGGAAAGAGTATTAGACGAAGCAGTTTTCATGAGATTTGCCAGTTTCCAGGATTCGATTTGGAAGAGTAGTAAAATTTTTAAAGATTTTCAGAAATATTCTTCTTTCAAAATCGTCAATGTTTGAGCTGATGTGAGGGCCTTTGGATGGTACTTTTTAAGAACTCAAGTACACTATTCTTATAGTAAATTTAATGCTGATTCCGAAAATGTGGTCAAAAGTTAAAATTGAATGAAGTAAAGTGGAGAAATTAGAGCTTAAAAGGAAAAAACACGGTTTCCTAAAAAAAACCTTTAAAAAATCATATCTCGAGAACGGATTGAGATAAAAATATGCAGTTGGCGGCATTTTCCTCCATTTTTGATGTAGTTTCACCCAAATTTTTTTTTGCATCTGCGAGGGAATCACCCTGTATATAAGCCTGGAATTCATCTTAGAATGTCTAGAAACGGATTTAAACGAAGAAATTGTTTTTAAAATGTTGATTTTAAAGTTTTTAGAGCCATTGCAATAGCTTCATTTTCGATGTAAATTCGCTAAAATTAGGTTTATGATTATGTTTGTGAAATAGGATTTACATTATGAGTGACCTATTAAAAAACTGTAGGTAAGTATGTTTGTCTGTGTATTTCTTCGCCTTTGCCTTGAAGCTGTGAGCATCACAAGTTTTTACCAACCGAGTGTAACGAAAAGAGGTTTTACCATGGAACATGCTTTAGCCTTGGACTAACTAGCAAACGCTTGCATACGAGTCTGCAACACATTGGGACATTTTATGTCTTTAGTTGCAGACTAGTATGCAAGCTCTAAGAGCCACTCAGCTGATGACCCCGGGCATCGTCAAGTAAATGTCCTAAGAGGCTACATACGAAATTACAGCTTCGTAGAGTGTAAAGCATAGAAATTAGCTTTAAGAGCCACTCATCTGATCCGGACCCTGGGAATCGTTAAGTAAATATCCTAAAGAGGCTACATACGAAATTACAGCTTCGTAGAGTGTAAAGCATAGAAATTAGCTTTAAGAGCCACTAATCTGATCCGGACCCTGGGAATCGTTAAGTAAATATCCTAAAGAGGCTACATACGAAATTACAGCTTCCTAGAGTGTAAAGCATAGAAATTAGCTCTAAGAGCGACTCAGCTGATCCGGACCCTGGGAATCGTCAAGTAAATGTCCAAAAGAGGCTACATACGAAATTACAGCTTCCTAGAGTATAAAGTATAGAAATTAGCTTTAAGAGCCACTCGTCTGATCCAGACCCCGGGCATCGTCAAGTAAATGTCCTAAAGAGGCTACATACCAAATTACAGCTTCCTAGAGTGTAAAGCATAGAAATTAGCTTTAAGAGCCACTCATCTGATCCGGACCCTGGGCATGGTCAAGTAAATGTCCTAAAGAGGCTACATACGAAATTACAGCTTCCTAGAGTGTAAAGCATAGAAATTAGTTTTAAGAGCCGCTCATCTAATCCGGACCCTGGGCATCATCAAGTAAATGTCCTAAAGAGGCTACATACGAAATTACAGCTTCCTGTCTAAAGTATAGAAATTACCAATTAAAATTATTTAACCACCGCTTCACAAATCAAACCGTTCTCGCAATATTCGGTTCACCTGCTATGAACCACATCATCGAAACACCAGCTCGATGAAATCATCAGAAATTAACAAGCGGTTGCAATCATGTTCACAATATCAATTATTGAGAATGATCACCTGTGTGTTATTATTATTCATATAACCATACTCATAACTCAGCTAGTTGGCCACGCACTTCGCAGTAGTTAACATAATATGGTTGGATAAATCGAGAGCTTTAGAACGAATGGTCAACGAATTTTGTGGGATGAAAAGCGACGAAGTACCATTTCCCTAGCAACGACTCGGTTGTAAGCGGAAATCATCAGAATATTTGGTAACACATTCGGTAACGGTTTTCGAGTTATGTGCCAGAGCAAAGACATAAAATGTCAAAATTATATATGTAACTATCGTAGCTTAGATGAGCGAATGACTTGGAAAGAGCATGTCACCTACCTGACAAATAAGATCCGACAGCGGATTCGCCAGCTTCGACCTCTGCTCACAAAACATTGTTTTTAAACAATAAAGTTATCTAATTAATTAAAAAAAAAAAAAAAAAAAACTATCGTATAAATATGTATAGTGGGTCCTACTAGTCACAAAGAGGACATTGTAGCCCCTATAAAGGGTGTCCCACTTAAAGGTTACAAGGTTAGTCGATTACAAAGGTTCATTATTGAAAAATGAAAAAGCGAAAACAATCACTTTAGAATTAATTTGAATTTGAGTCTTACGTACCTACCCACCTACCGAGAGAATATGAATGTAATCATGTAGGGAGATGAATAGGGAAGAGCAGGCACATTGTATTATTTTTACTGCATAACCTTACGATCTATAAATTAAGTAATTAACCCTTCTGTTGGTGGACACGAAAAGAACATTCTTACCAAACTAAATCTGTCTTTCTATATGAGAACGCTCACGAACTGGGGAGTACTAGGCTCATCATTGACTTACCGCTTCCAATCCAATCGTCTTTTTATATGTGGATGTATCTCTCCAAGGGGTTCATAACTCGTAACTTTAGCACTCACTTTTACAATGATTACGATTTCTTTTATGTTACACGTGGTAAGCCAGTTAGCACGAAATAAAATACAGGATATAGGGCATTAATGAACGTAAACATCGACAAGAGGCATTACAAAAGGTAAACAAACCGAAGCCGGCTGGAAGTTATGTCGGTTGGTTCACATATTGATAGTTTCAATCGTTTCCATTCGACTACCTATGAGTTTTTCAATCACCACTGGCATTTAGTCCATGTAAGATTCTATTAATTTTAAATTACCATTTTTCTACTGGGACTCATACAAAACATCTGGGACAATTGAAGACTTTTATGAGTTAGAAAACATATTGATGGTAAGAAGGACACAATCGATGCTACTGCAATGAATCGATCACTAACGTGATGCGGTGGTCAGTAAAGTGGAGAAAGTAGGGGAAGTGAGAGGGGAAAAATGGCTCATGGCTTCCACAGCGAAATGAGGAAGGGCAAGCCCAAAAAAAGTGGGGAAACAACGTAGTTTCTCCATAGTTTCTCTTTATAGTATCCAGCTTACCCCCCCCCCCCCCCTTTTTTTTTTTACTGTAGTTATTTTGATTCTCTCGGATGGGCAACACAGAATTTGGCCCTCCCTCGAACCAGTGTTGGAGGAGCGTTCCAAGTTGCTAGGTAACCGGACGTATACGTGTTTTCCGGGTTGCATCCTCGAACTTAATGTAATTGGTGCTGAGGTTAGTAATGTGAAATTATTAGGTAATTATTGTCCACGAACCATCATTTGCAAGATAAACTTCTACATCGTCTGGAATCATGGGGGAAGGGGGGGGGGATGTTTGTGTGAGCGATATTCGACCCGGTCCAGTCGAGGAAAGTGATGGTTGGCTTTTTGGCGACTCGGTCCCTCTACCCGCTCAACGGGGAGGGAACGTGATAAATCGAGTCGGTCCCGTAGATTGTAAATCATTTATGGGATTACATATGATATGAATTTAACCTAACTGAGAGTAATGTTTACATTTCTGAAATACAGATTATTGAAATCGGAAAACTAACGCTTGCGAGTCCTCGCATTTCAGAGAAAACTACCTCCCACCTCCCAAATATTTACGTCTTCACTGATGCCCACGTAGATGTTCAATGCGAAGTGTAAGCAAAACTGAACTCTTACAACGAGGTATTTATTTATTACAATTTACGGGATAATTTACATCCCTTTACTAAAACTAAAATACAATCAACCTAAGAACATATTCACACGAAATAGAAATAACATAGCAGTTGTAATAAAGAAAATAAGGAGATAATAACCATATTTCAGTATATATATAATATATATATATATATATATATATATATATATATATATATATATGTGATGTCCCCCTCATCTTCACACAACTGTCCTTCTTCAATGTCCGATGCCATAGGGTAAACCAATCACAATACCGAATGTAAAACGTTAATAATAACACAGTTTATTATAGAAACTTTACAAACACTCGAAATTAGCGTACTCCCCCTCGACGGATCACATCATAGTAAGTTAAACAGAATCAGATTCACAAATAGGTAACGTAAAATAAAACATAAATTGGAAGACGATCCTTCCTGTAACAACAACGATAACGAACTGACTGACAAAGGTAGGTAGCAGGTATATTATATCCATCTAAGTTCGCATTTGTGCCGCGAGGGGAGTTATGAGCAGCTAGTGACGACACCTTGTGTTATTCGAGTGACAAATCGATTATATGATCGAAAGTGAATAAATCGATGGATAATAATTGATGGTAAAGAATACATTGATTGGCGTTCGTCCTAATTTGGTAGGTGGATAGTTCAGGGTTCCTCACTCCATCACACGGCGATCCTGACATTGCTGCCGTCCTCGGGAGCGCTGATCACCTGGAAGGACCAAATTCAGCCCATTAGATCGAACCAAATGGGCCTAATCTCTGCCCTAACAAGGCAAGGGAGAGCAGTGAAAGCAAAAATAGAAACTATTTCAGAGGATACCCTGATGAGCAAAGCACAGCAGAGGAGGGAGAGAACAAATACAGTGTCAGCACAATATCAAGTAGTGTCGTCCAACCAACAAACGAAGTGCGCATGCAAGGGTTACAGCAGGCAGAGGAGAGTCCAGTGCCTCAAATGAATCCAATGGCAGAGGTGAATCCAGTGCCATAAAATAAAATAAAATCAAGGGTTGCAGCAGGCAGAGGAGAGTCCAGTGCATCAAATGAATCCAATGGCAGAGGTGAATCCAGTGCCATAAAATAAAATAAAATCAGCCAGAGGAGCTACCAGTGGCTGAGAGAAAAATCAAAAATGCGAGAGACCGGGCTCGAACTCACTTGGGCTTGACAATCACCCTATCAGAAAAGAAGTGACTGTGAGGACGGAAGGCATCGTAAAGGGAGGGACAAAGGAAGAGGGTCCGACCATGACGAGCCGCCGTGGGTGCCAAGCAAGGTAGAGAACCGAAAACCGCAAACAACTATAATTAACACAGGCGTGACATGACTTAAACAAAACTCAGACGATCTACCAACCAGCCTCACAGGCTGAAGTCGTAGATTGACTGGGAGGATCCACAGTCATATGTGGGATAGTCCACACAAAACAATAAAGCATCGTGTCAGCCAAATTTTATTGAGAAAGCTCTCCACTACCAGGGAGAGGATTCAATTCATCAAGGGTAGGTGCCTTGCGCAAACGTTCGTGGGGATATTTCAAAAACTTCTTTGTTCCGTCAGAGACGGACTGCAACAAGTAGCGATCATCAGGCATAACTTTTACAATTTTATAGGGGCCTCTATAGGCATCATCCAACTTGACTCTATTTCTCACCTCCGTTTGTGCAAAAACCAAATCATTCACTTGAAAACGCTTTACTGGCAGTTTGCCTCATCAAATCGAGTT
The DNA here is from genome assembly GCA_030762985.1 of Adelphocoris suturalis. Lineage (NCBI taxonomy): Eukaryota > Metazoa > Arthropoda > Insecta > Hemiptera > Miridae > Adelphocoris > Adelphocoris suturalis. The sequence continues at coordinate 16,171,648 of CM061042.1, read as the reverse complement.
TTACTAGTTTCAGCTTGTTTTTCCATCAATTGTGCGGCTGAGTCACGCAACGTTTGTACGCTAGTGGATGGTTGATCAGTGAGGTGGTCAGTGATAGAAATTAGATGCAAAGGCCTGGAAACCCGTCCAAACATCAGCTGCATGGGGGATACCTTAGTAACACTATGAGGTGTGGTATTTAAAGCTAATTGAATTTCTCCAACACAAGATTGCCATGTTTTATGCTGATCTGATTCAGCAGCAGTGAGCATATTACGTAAGGCGCTCGACCTGACCGTTTGCTCGTGATGCTCCTGTGGCTATAAAATGGAGGTCAATTTGATGTGATACACAAAAATCTTGAAAATCTTTAGCGGTGAAATTTGTACCTTGGTCACAGATTATACGCTGAGGAGGACCAAAGAAATTTATGAGAGATGTTAACGCTTTGATAGCACTTGCAGCACCTAAGGAACGTGTGTGCTGCAATACACAGTACTTAGTGCATGCATCTATGAAAACGTAAAGATATTCTTGAGAGTCTTTTTTTCCGCTTAGTTTACCAGAAGCATCTAAATGAATAGTGTGCCATGGTTCAGCAACTTTGGGTATAGGGTGGAGTTGAATTTGGCGAGGTCCTGAATCTGTTTTTTGATGTTTTGCACACAAGGCAGTTCTCAACAAATTTTCGAACGTATTTCGCCATATGTTCGAACCAATAATGTTGGTACAACGCCTCTAAGGTTTTTTCATTACCCAAGTGGAATAGAGATTCATGGACATTAGAAACAACAGCGTACCGAAGAGAATGGGGAACAATTGGGAGGTACCTAGTGCGAGTGTGTCGCTGTACTTTCCGACACAGTACACCAGAGTGCATCTCGTAAGTGTTTTGAATATCTGAATCTATTTCGTTAGCATTCAATTTCGAAATTATTTCAGTAACAAACGGGTCATTTTGCTGAGCTGTTAGAAGCCAATCAGTTGAAATAGATGTTAATTGCACGAGTTTTTCGGAAGAAGTTTTATATTGAGGTTTAAAATTTCGATGTTTTCCATGTGGTCGCATTTTTGGGGTTGATAAACCTAATGTTGAGGTATTCACAGACAATGCCTGATTAATTTTGGGTTTGGCAATAGGTTGTTCAGGTATCGGAAAGTTGTTGACTTCATCAGCTTCTTCAATAGGATTCCTACTAAAAAAATCAACATGTTGCATACGCGAGGATTGACGATATTGCATTTTAAAATCAAAACTTTGCAAGAAAGACCACCACCGTTGAACACGAGGTATCAAGTCTTGCTTATTTTGAGTTGCGCGCAATGATGCACAATCTGTCACAACAGTAAACAAGTGACATTGTAAATAATTGTGAAAATGCTTTATGGCATAAACCACTGCCAAAGTCTCTAGCTCATATGAATGAAAGTTAGATTCTGCAGTCGTGGTTCTCTTACTGTAATAGGCTACTGGTCTCGGCTTTTTGTCAACTATATTAATCAAAATTGCGCCAAAACCTAAAGAGCTTGCATCACAGTGCAACTCAATGGGGTAGGATGGGTTGAAAATGGTTAAAATGGGTTCTGAGGTAAGCATGCCAATAAGTTGTTGGCGAACCTTTTAATGACTGTCATTCCAAGGAATTGGTCGATTCTTACTGTCATTAGCTGAATCATCAGTTTTACGGGTTAATTTAAACAAGGGAGCAGCTATTTGCGCGAAATTTTGGATAAAATGCCGAAAATAAGAAGCTAAACCTAAAAATTGGCGTAGAGTACGAAGAGTAGAGGGAGGTTTCAATTTTGTCAGAGCTTCAACTTTGGATTTGTTCGGTTTTATTTCTCCATTTTCTATCTCGTAGCCTAAGTATTTAATTTTCGAGACAATGAACAAACACTTCGAAAGGTTTAGAGAAAATCCAGCAGAAGTAAGAACTCCTAGAACATGATTTAATCGGATAAGTGCCTCAGCTTGAGTGCTTGCTGATATAAGCAGATCATCCATATAGCACGTGACGTAATCTAATGCTAAGTCTCCTAAGGCTTTCATGATTGCTCGTTGGTAAACACTTGGTCCATTGCGCACCCCAAAGGGCAAGGCCAAATATTCCCATTGACCGTCTGGTGTGACAAAAGCTAACTTTTCTATGGACTCTTCTTCAACTGGGATTTGATGAAATCCACTAGCAGCATCAAGAATAGAAAACCATCGGGCACCGTGTAAACGCGCTATTTGATCAGTTATCAATGGCAAAGGGTAATCTATCTGGGACTGTATTTGCATTGAGAGCCCTAAAATCAACGGCCATTCGATAACCACCTGTCTTTTTAGGAACAAGAAGTATTGGGCTTGCATATGGAGAAGAACTGGGGCGAATTACTTTGGCATCTTCAAGTTCTTTGATGCGCTCTCGCACCAGTTCACGATGTACAGGACTAAGTTTGTATGGTCGACGGTGGACAATTTTGGAAGGGTCAAGAAGGCGAATTTTGAATGTTCCTGTCGTCACAGGAACTCCATTCAGTCGTCAGGTATTCCATCAATAAAATATTGGGAATAATTAGTCAAAATTTTGATGAGATCCCCCCTTTGACTAACAGGAAGGTCAGTGTGAACTGATTAGAAATGTTGAGTGCTAACTGGCAAGACTTGGCAAGATCCTAAAGCTGGGACAACACAAGATGGGTGAAAATCAAGTGAAGGGATATTGTCACTATGACCACCTAACACCTCACTGAACAACACGACTTCATCCTCAGTGCACTGCTCCAAAGAGCAGAGATCACCCAAGGATACAGAAAATATTTCATTTTTTTGTGGTGTTTATGGTATCAGAATCAAAACAATACTTGAATACATCACCTTGGTGGGTTAATGTGCCTTCTGGGTTAGCAATGCATAGGCCAACCTGCTTCTCGACTGGCTGAGACCTCTGGCTGCTGGTGTCTCCTGGTCCACGCTTGTCTGACATCTTCTTCTTTGGGCAGTTTGGAGCAATATGCCCCTTTTGGTTGCAGGAAAAGCACGTTGTATTGCTGAAGTTGGATGGCTTCCTTGGCTGATTTGATGAGGTCAAGGACGATGATGATCGGCACTCTGAGGTTTTGTGTCCAGATCTTCGACATTTCCCACAGCGGGAAGTATAATCCTGAGAGGATGAATGCTGAGGGCTTTCATAGTTTGGTCGACTCTTCTTGGCATTTCCAGGACCGCTGTCATAACCTCCTGGTCTCTTAAATGACAGAGCCCGTAATTCCTGAAGCAACTTTTCACGGCTATTTATCTTTTCTGTGTAGCAAAGATGACGTGCTCTTGTGTCTGCTTGAGCTATCTGAGAGAGAGCCACTGATACAGCAATTTCTTCCACTGATGACTGGCGGTAGTGAGCAACAAATTGATTGATAGTTCGTGAGGCGAATGTGGCATAATTTTTGAAATCTCGTGGTCTAGCTTGGAAACATTGAAGCATGAATCCGGCTGGTGTGAGTGCTATGTCATATTGGTGAAGAAAGAGCGATCTGAATTCGTCCCATGTGAGTTGAGGGTGGACAATAGTAGTAAACCAATCAGCAGCCTCTCCTTTTAAGGCTCTACTCAAGGCAACAATTAAACGTCTTCCTTGTTGATCCTGTGAAGTCAAACAACACTCAACTGTATTGCAGCATGATTTGGGCTGAACTTGTTTATTTTTGGGGTCATACTCAGGAAGGGAGAGTTTCAAATGCTCTGAGGGGGTTTGACCTTGATTTTGTGTAAAACACTCTGCCAAAGTTTTCATTGCAAGGGTTTGTTGTGTCAACAAATCCCGTAGGGAGTCGCCACTGTGCACTAAAGAATCGTGGTGGAAGAGGGGTGCGGAGGGAGATGGTGAGCGTCCAGAGGCCCCCTTCCTGCTCGTATGCGCCCTGGAAAAATCGGGAGGGCGATCGGGTGATGACCCTTGTTCCGAGTAAGGTAAGGCGTCACCCGAACTGCGTTGCGAAATTGGCCGACCCCTTTCTTTTCTAGAATCCGAAAAATCTTGATAAAACTCACCTCGACTATTTCCATAGTGATTCTCATGAAATCCTGCTCGTAGATTACGATATCCCACTTCTGATGTGATGTCCCCCTCATCCTCACACAACTGTCCTTCTTCAATGTCCGATGCCATAGGGTAAACCAATCACAATACCGAATGTAAAACGTTAATAATAACACAGTTTATTATAGAAACTTTACAAACACTCGAAATTAGCGTACTCCCCCTCGACGGATCACATCATAGTAAGTTAAACAGAATCAGATTCACAAATAGGTAACGTAAAATAAAACATAAATTGGAAGACGATCCTTCCTGTAACAACAACGATAACGAACTGACTGACAAAGGTAGGTAGCAGGTATATTATATCCATCTAAGTTCGCATTTGTGCCGCGAGGGGAGTTATGAGCAGCTAGTGACGACACCTTGTGTTATTCGAGTGACAAATCGATTATATGATCGAAAGTGAATAAATCGATGGATAATAATTGATGGTAAAGAATACATTGATTGGCGTTCGTCCTAATTTGGTTGGTGGATAGTTCAGGGTTCCTCACTCCATCACATATATATATAATAGATTTATACAGGGAAAGCTAAATTTTTAATTAAGACACTTGGGAGGTTGGGAGGGTTTTCAACTAGTATAAACAGCGTGGATCAAAATGAAGATCTGAAGAATTATTGTTTAATTTGTGAAGGTGAAGCGGTAGTTACGTCGACCATGTGGGATACATCATTGGCTGATCTGAGCATCCTAAGAAGAGAGCCGTTGCCTCCATACTTTGTCCGATGGGTCATTCTCATTTCATTTGCCGCTTTAGGTCGTTTGAGAACCTCAGTGACGTGAATTATGAAAGTGCTCGAAAATGAAGTTAGATCGGCAAATACTACTCATTGTACATTGCAAATTTGTGTTCCATAGATGAACAGTGAGTTTTTCATTGATGTTGTATTTTATATATTTTTTACCCATCCTTGGGCACACTCCTGAGAGGTAACACCCATGAGAATTTCCAGTAAAAATGGCGTCACACAGGATGATGAAGTGACAAAACTCGGGATGCCTACTGTTTGAAACCTGTCACCAAGCAGTATGGTTCTTGATATCGGATTATTTTGTTTAAGCACTAACAACACTAGTAATTAGTGTAACACTCATGATTGAAAATAAAAATACTCCTCATGTTTTTAGGCTTCTTTCACTGTAAAAACTGCTGCAACTCCAAGCACTCCACTGCAGTCTCACATCTTCTACTGGACAATATAACCTTCACATCTGACTGTTTCCCACTATTTTCCATCGGTCTTCTTGATCGCAAAAATGATAACACTCCTGTGGTCCCATTTAGAAGAGATATGGGGGACTGACTGAAAAACTAGTTTTTCACGGGTTGGGAAAAATCTTAAAAATGTAAATCCTTAGTCTAAATAAAGAGGAACCAACCTACTACAGCTAGTAACCCTGGCCAGTTCTAGATTGTCATTTTTTCGTAACTACCTAACTTCTACATACGTGCAAGGTAGGAGGGGACGGTAACACTCATGAGTTACCAGGATTTCAGGTTTCATTCGTCATCACTGTGTAAAGGGGATTTTGGGCAATCAAATTATTTCTACGTTGATCTCCCAACTTATACTACCCTTTTTTCCCCCAAAATCGCTAGTTTTGGTCAAGAATTGTGAGAATTTGTCGTCAGGGACATGAAAGCGGCAAATGAAATGACAATGACCCCGATGGTAATCCGGCTGAAACGGGACACGATTCCGTGTTGATCGAGACGGCACTCTAAAGTTGACAAGAGCCAATAAGGAGGGAGCATCAAACTCATTTTGGACAATTTATGACAACGTAATCAAATCAGTTTGACGTCGCCTTTGCTCAAGGGTGCCCACATTACGTCTCATTCCCTCGGCATCAAACTCGTCCAGTGCGTCTGTTTTCAGATAAGGAATTCTCAAAAACTTGTTTTGCACTCCCTCAATGGGATGGATGTGAGTGATATATGCTGGACTCCATATTTCCGATGCGAATTCCAGATGACTGCGGACTAAAGAGCAATAAAGAACCTTCAAGGGAGCCACATCGAAAAGGTCGAGAGGCCCGATAGAGGAAACCGGGTTGTTTGAACCCCTTGGATGTCATATCTAAAATGTGCTTTGAAAAGGAGAAATCTGATTCAATCGTGACTCCAAGGTCCCTCACCCTATTCACTCGCGCCAGAGGTTTCCCCTACTCTCAGCCTCTAATTACTACCAGTCAGGGTTTATCAAAATTGATGTCGATGTTCCTGGCACATCCCCGGCCAATTTATAATTTTTCCCCAAATTTCATAAACTTTATTCCAGTAGTTTTGGAGAAAAGTTCCAGACGACGTAAGGCGTACGGCGGACTGACGGATTTTTCTTAATTCTGTTTTCAGATTCTATGCATCTTGAAACGTAAACCAACAAATTTTTAGGGTGGTTAAAGTTTGTTTTTTATCTTGGTCAATTACAAAGATTCATTATTGAAAAAAATAAACCAAAATACCAGGATTCCTGCCTCGCTCTAGGACCCCTGGATTTCATTCGCTACGTCTGAGGACAGCAGCATAGTCGGAAACAGTGGCGTAGCTAAGCCATTTCTTATGGAGGGGCAACAGTCGAGGATTTCATTTTATTTTATAGTTTTGCTATTCATTTCTAGTGCTTGTTGACTCTTAATAAACTGCCAAACGTTCGTTTAAGTAGGTAGGTGCTCAATGGCTTATTGTAATGATCTGAAATCAGCTTTCATATTCATAAACCTACCTATAGATTATTAAAGCATAATACTACTTAGAAAAAATATTATCCAAATAACTAATCAGAACGTGAAAAATTACGATAAATACGAATAGGTACCTACTTACCGATGAATTGAGGAGCACTAGGTTTATTATACTATTATTCTAGATTTAATGCATGCAAATTCATATACCTACCTATGTGGACTTGCTGTCTTACAGGTTTATCCTCAATTGTTACTTCCGCGTGAAAATAACTTTTTCTGGACAATATCATATAATATTGTATTATATAAGCAGGTACATACCTACGCGAAATGAAATACGGGGCATGAAACCGAGATCAAGAAACATAAAAAAATGTAAACAAACTCAAACCTGCAATATGCTAGGTTAGAATAGAAATACTGCTACACTAGATTATTTTAATCTTATCTATTAATCTATTTCAATCACCACTGCAGGTTTCTATTTATTATTTTCTTGCTTCATTTTAACTGGGATTTTATTCGTAAATTAATGGTATAATACAACGGGAAACTGTTTTGAAACGAACAACCAAGCTTGATCAAGTAGGCAGTGAAAAGTAGGGGAAGTTCATAGGGGAATTGGTGGATACTGAACAATGGATATTTTTCTAGGGAAAACTCGCCTATGGGCTCACCCCAGAAGGTAGTGGGGAACGACTTGATTTCAGTTTGTAGTATCCACTTTTCCGTTTTGTTGACTAGGTGATTTTACTATGCTCCGTGGGGCTGTACAACACCCACGCCATTTTGCCCCTACACAAACGAACCTAATAAAATGTCTTTATTAAGAGCGACTCAAGACCGCTTGGCAACCAGAATCGTTAATAATAATAATAGTAGTTGTGTTTTACTAATTACATTCTTTAATTGAAGGTGTTAGGTACTGAAGTTGGAAGCGTAAAATTATCAATTTGGCTATATCCATACAACGAAATTCTGCATCCTCTATAATTTATGGAGGGGCTCTGCCCACCCTGCCCCTCCTCAAACTACGCCACTGGTCGGAAAAGAGGCGGTGGAAATTTTACAAAGCTGGCTGTTTGTCATTTCCCCACATCAGTAATTGAAGGTTAACAAGACGGACGTGAAGGGACCGTAACCTGCGTATCAGGCATTTGCAACGGTTGATCCTGTAATCATAGTTGATCACAGTATCTTGTAATAATAGCAAAACTTTAAAGTTTTGCTGCGTAAGAATGACACAATGCTACATTTATCCATGTTGATCAAGAGACGCTGCCGAACTAGTCGACTTTAGATTGCAGGATGAAGATATAAAGCAAAGGTAAATGTTCTGTTTTATTGATTTCTACTCATGAATCATTCTCACAACCAAATGAACATTATTTGTTCAACCGTTGTTAAGTGAGGACCTTTGTCGTTCGTTCATCGAGACAACCGTTGATTGCAGGTAACCCTCATTGATCCTTTTATCTTTCCTGATCTGATCTAACTCATTTTTATCTGGTGTAAATAACTATACACATCCTTAGAGTCTACCTATCACTTTGACCTTCCCTGATGGGGGAGAATAGTGGAGGAGGTCCGGTAACGGGAAAAAACGGAGATACTTCCAACATAAATAATGTCATGAATAAACAGGGAAACAATGGAACCAATACACGGGGCTCACAGAATGATTTTTACGAACGGGTCACAAAAAATCGATTTAGATCAACTGATAAAGGACCCTTCTTTATTTTTGTTGAAGGCACGGAAAAAGAGGCAAAAATCGGTAAACAACATCCAATGGTATTTGGCAGATGGCTATTTAATCTCGATAATATAAACAAACGCCTTATAACGAATGTTTCAAGCATAGGAGGAAACCGAATGAAGGTCGAATTCGCATCGGCAAGAGCCGCTAATGATATGGTGACGCACAAAGGATTCCTGCAAAAAAAATACATCGCGTATATCCCGGATTCACTCATATGTAAAACTGGAGTTGTTCGTAATATTGATCCATCCCTAACAGATGCTGAAATATTAACTGAGATGGTATCCCCTATCGAACCAATTAGAATAAAACGTCTAATAAAAACTACAATCAACCCAGACGGAACTAGAAAACCACCTACCGTATTGTCCACTTGTTTTGTCACGTTCAATGCCCAAACCATACCACAGTACGTATCCATCTTTGGAGCCCGGTGTAGAGTTGACACATATATCCCCCCCGTGCGTCAATGCTCAGTTTGTTACCGAATTGGGCACATACAATCTCAATGCAAAAGCAATCTAAGATGTCTTTATTGCGCGGAAGAACATCTTGCTGAATCCTGTTCTAAAAAGAACGATTCAAGAATGATATGTATAAACTGCAAAAGCGTAACACACGTAGCAAACAGCAAAAATTGTCCAGTATATTTAGAAAGAGTGAAACGCAAGAGAGAGCAATTAATGGCTGATTCGTACGCTACTGTTACACAGAATGATTTCAGTATACTTGCTGAACTAAATAATGATAACAATGAAGCATTCCCGACCCTTCAATCTACGAACAATACATTTGACCGTAAATCTTCACGAAAATCAACAAGGTCACTGCCTTACAAGAAAATAGAAACACGTCGTCGCAAAACAGATGATGATGAAGACTGGTTTAACCCTAATCAAGACCCTTACAGGTCTGGTGAATCACCATTGCATTTTGAAAACAGAGAGAGAAAAAGAAATGGGAACTATAGTAAAACTGATCAATTTATGGAAGTGGATCAAACTGCCGAGCTGGCAGAAACCACCGCTGATTCTCTCCTTCAATTAATAAATAACACAACCTCTTCGACACAAATCGATCGACGAATATTGCATTCATTATCCAAAAAAATTAATCAATTATTATCGAATCAGCTCGACACAATCCAAAATAATACTCAGCCAAATATTTTAAACAAATAAGTAATTATAATACAATTAATTAAAAAATAATGATTAACAATAAACAACGCATTAAAATTTTACAGTGGAACGCTCGCTCTCTTGTGAGCAATAAACCAAGTTTCGAGCAGTTTTTGACTGGATCTTCAGTTACAATAGCTGCTATCTCAGAAACTTATTTTAAACCTAACCGTTCTTACTTTTTCCGAGGTTACAATCTTTTAAGGAAAGATAGAGATGATGGTAGGGCGGGAGTCGCTTTACTAATCAAACAAGGCATGAAGTTTAATGAGTTTCTGCCAAATATTTCCATTGAAGGTTTTGCCTTTGTTGCTGCAGAAATTACGTTTTCGGACAATTTCAAAGTAATTGTAGTCTCAGTGTACAATAGCCACCGTAACAATGTATCTAAGCAAACTTGGCTCCGTTTCTTCACTACAATTCCACACCCATGCATAATTCTCGGCGATTGGAATTGCCATAGCACCCTTGTGGGCAGCTCCTTCACAGACGCGAAGGGCGTAGCCTTGTTAGAGGCAGCATCTGACAATGACCTGTGTTTTCTTAACGATGGATCCCCTACATTAATACCCTCGGCATCCCAAAATGTGACTTCTGCTTTAGATATTTGCTTCGTTTCTGACCAGCTAGCGAGTGAACTGACTTGGGAAATCTTGCCAGATCCTATGGGTTCTAACCATTGGCCAGCGTTAATAACGTCTTCAAACGAGGAAAATTTGGTTCCTATCTTCCCTACCACACGTTGGAACCTCAAGAAGATGGATTGGCTCAAATTCCATAACTATTTGGAGGAAAAACAATCCCTGATTGCATTGGATACACTAGGATACGTGGACTTCGTTGCGGTTGTTGAGGAGGCGTGCAATGAGTGCGCCCCGCTCACTAAACCGTACAATCTTAAGATATTCAATTACTGGTGGAACTCAGAATGCGCGGAGGCAGAACGTAAGCGGAAAATTTCTTTCAACAGGTACAAATCCAATCAAAATTACATGACTTATATAGTGGCGAGTATGGCAGCAGATAATGCCAGAAAAGTCTTAGCGAATCAGAAGTCCTCAAATTTTAAAGCATACTGTGGAACACTGAACCGTGGAACACCTATTCGACAGGTATGGAGCCAAATACGATCACTTAAGTCAAGTATTAGCAAACCACATAACCGCTTACAAGAAGGAAACTGGGTTGAGGATTTTCATCAAAATCTAGCGCCCTACTCTACTCTTGAGCAACCTATACTTCGCCCAAACCAGCAAACACCGCATGCTGATCATGAATTTTTCTTCGCCCCTTTCACACTTGAAGAGTTTGATTGTGCCAATAACCGCAGTCCATCAACTTCTCCTGGTAAAGACGGAATCACATACCAAATTCTTGCACACTTACCAAACAGCTTCAAACGCAAACTTTTATCGCTTTTCAACTTTTTTCTGGCAAACTGGTGAATTCCCAGATTCGTGGAAAGACTTTGTAATTGTACCTATTCCCAAACCCGGAAAACCAGCTGGTGAGGCAACATCGTATCGTCCGATTTCCTTGGCTTCATGCATTATGAAAATCTTTGAGCGCATTATCAAATATAGGCTCCAGTGGTGGCTCGAAAGCCATAATAAGCTTCCTGGTAGCCAGTATGGATTTCGAACCCAAAGATCAACAATGGATGCAGTTACAGAATTAACCACCAACATCCAAAACGGTTTTACCTTGAATCACTCTACAGTTGCCCTTTTCCTTGATATAAAATCTGCGTATGACGATGTCATGATATCTATGCTTTATAGTCAAATGATAGATAAAGGATTACCACCCCTCTTCTGTCATAATATTATCTCGATGTACAACGAAAGGAGAATATACACTAGGGTAAACGGCAACTTATCAGAGCCCAGAGTGACTTGGAGGGGACTGCCCCAAGGGAGCGTCTTGAGTACCACCCTCTACACTATTTATGTGTCCGGTTTGGAAGAACTACTACCTGACGGAGTGAGTATTATACAGTATGCTGATGACATTTGTGTGTATAGTACTAATAATGGATTTGAAGCCTGTATTGACGCACTGAGTGAGGCAACGATTGTTATTAATCGGCTCTTCCAGACCCTTGGTTTGACCATTTCAGCCGCTAAGTCGATAGTCTGCCCTTTTTCCAGAAAAAGGAATATTCCGCTCAGCAACGAAGTAAGCCTCGGTAACATTACATTCCCGTGCGCCAGAACTGTCCAATTTTTAGGGATCAATCTTACAAGCAAGCTGACATGGAACTGCCCCATAAAAGACATCGCGGTTAGAGCTGAAAAACACTTAAATGTGATGAGGTGTTTCACAAAGACTTCCTGGGGAGCTGACCCCAGGATCTCCATCCTTTACTATAGAGCCACGATAAGGAGTCTTTTCGACTATGGGTGTTTTTTGTACGGATCAACTGCTGTGACTAACCTGGAAATCTTGAATAGGATTCAATCCAAAGCACTCCGTCTTGTATTGGGAGCGCTGCCATGCACTCCAATCATGCCCTTTGCGCTGAGGCTGGTGAACCGCCGCTAAATCTTAGAAGACAACAACTATCCCTAAGGTTTCTCGCATCCCTATATAGTCGCAATCAAAATATCTTCGCAACGATCCGCAAGCTTACCATCGACGTACTCACCTGCGAATTTTGGAAGAAAAAAGCCGAACCTCTACTGTGCAACAGTTTCACTTCACTATCACAGAGTCTTCCATGGATTCAACAATCTCACGTTCCCTTTCAATATATGTCGGACTACAAGGCACTTTGGGTGCGTCCTATAATTACAAAGCTCCCAGAGATAGCATACTCTACACCTTCATCAGCCGAATCACATCTGAGAGAACACCTAGCCCTCCGTTACCCAAATGCAACATACATTTTTACCGATGGCTCAGTCATCCACGGTAACGTGGGTTGTGCTGTTTATGCCCCCTCTTTGAATGAGACTCTCCAGCGCCGTATCTGGGATCATGCCACCATATACACTGCTGAGGCATTTGCAATATATGAAAGTTTACAGCTTGTGGCTCGTACCCGGACGTCGGATTCCGCCATAATCGTCACTGATTGCCAGTCCGTTCTGACAAAGCTGTGGTCAGCCAATCCTTGGAAAAAAATGGGAAAATTGGAGATGGAAATCAAAAAGATGTTGCTCCAACTAAAGTATGATGGCATCAATACCCGATTTATATGGGTGAGGAGTCACAAAGGAATAGTGGGCAATGATATTGCTGACCGTAATGCAAAAATCGCAGCTATGAACGTTCCATTGCCTGAAGCTACCCCATGGTTCCCTCCTACCGACTTGAAGAAGATGATTGCAGCTGAAATTACCAGAAAGTGGAAGATACAACACGAGAACTACCATGCAGGCCAACGATATATCAGAATCTTCCCTCCACCTCGATTGCACGCCTGGTTTGATGACATGCCATTAAGGTCTAAGATGTACTTCAAAACCCTGTCGCGCCTGAGAACAGGTCACAGCTGTACCAAAAAGTACCTCTTCAAAATCCGAAGATCGACGAGCGAACTGTGCGAGCTCTGTTCAGTGGTTGAAGACGAGCAACATATATTGATGGAATGCCCACGTTTCGTTTCGGCAAGAGAACATCTCTTCGAAGAAGTATCTAAATCAATCCCTCAGCCCTTCAATCTTGACCTGATCCTCAAACATCAAGACGTCCGTCATTACGATGCCATCTTTAAATTTTGTAAAGACTGTAATCTGACTTTTTGATTTAAAACATATATATATATATATATATATAATATATATATATATATATATATATATATATATACATTTATTTACTTGTTTGTTATTTTCAATTGACTAATGTTTGAAATGTAAATTTTGTAAATGTATCTTGTTTGAAATGTAGAATGTAAATGTAAATTTTCTTTAGTATGACAGGCTGAATAGTTGCACTGAAGCCAATAAAAAAAAAAAAAAAAAAAAAAAAACATTATTTAATTTTTGAAGTGTAAACTTCTATTATAGGCGCACCGCGTCGAAAAATTTAGCGGGTTGTGAATACGATTTTACCGTTTTAACCGTCGAAAAGTGCATCGTTGCGACCGAATTCGAGAGTTTTCTACAAAATTGCCGTACTGCGAGCCAATTAGTGTGGGGTCGGTTTTCAATTTATAACACTGAATTGAATGGTAACACTTCGTGGTCTCTCTAATTTTGTTATACGTAACCGAGTTTTACACTCCAACTAACCAAATTTACCCTTTGAAAACACATAAAATTGTGCATTATAAACTTGACAAAAAAAAAAAAAAAAAAAGAGCGTGGATGTTATGGCAGTTTTAAATTTCGTAAAACAGAGAACACGAAAAATACCAGAAGTGTTAAAT